>LR778258.1:42466669-42588770 GCA_902810595.1 Coregonus sp. 'balchen'
AACTAGTCTGACTTGCCTGCCTGGCTGGTTTGTGTTAACTAGTCTGACTTGCCTGCCTGGCTGGTTGTGTTTAACTAGTCGACTTGCCGCCTGGCTGGTTGTGTACAGTTACTTGCCTGCCTGGCTGGTTGTGTTAACTAGTCTGACTTGCCTGCCTGCTGGTTGTGTTAACTAGTCTGACTTGCCTCCGCTGTTGTTTAACTTCGACTGCTGCCGCTGGGTGTTGTTAACTGTCTGACTTGCCTGCCTGGCAGGTTGTGTTTAACTAGTCTGACTTGCCTGCCTTCCTGGTTGTGTTAACTAGTCTGACTGCCTGCCTGGCTGGTTGTGTTAACTAGTCTGACTTGCCTGCCTGGCTGTTGTGTTAACTAGTCTGACTTGCCTGCCTTGCCTGGCTGGTTGTGTTAACTAGTCTGACTTGCCTGCCTGGCTGGTTGTGTTAACTAGTCTGACTTGCCTGCCTGGCTGGTTGTGTTAACTAGTCTGACTTGCCTGCCTGGCTGGTTGTGTTAACTAGTCTGACTTGCCTGCCTGGCTGGTTGTGTTAACTAGTCTGACTTGCCTGCCTGGCTGGTTGGTGTTAACTAGTCGACTTGCCTGCCTGGCTGGTTGTGTTAACTAGTCTGACTTGCCTGCCTGGCTGGTTGTGTTAACTAGTCTGACTTGCCTGCCTGGCTGGTTGTGTTAACTAGTCTGACTTGCCTGCCTGGCTGGTTGTGTTAACTAGTCTGACTTGCCTGCCTGGCTGGTTGTGTTAACTAGTCTGACTTGCCTGCCTGGCTGGTTGTGTTAACTAGTCTGACTTGCCTGCCTGGCTGGTTGTGTTAACTAGTCTGACTTGCCTGCCTGCCTGGTTGTGTTAACTAGTCTGACTTGCCTGCCTGGCTGGTTGTGTTAACTAGTCTGACTTGCCTGCCTGGCTGGCTATGTGAACTAGTCTGGATCATTCATAGTCCCTTGGAGACCATCCTGGCTGATGGTTATCGAGCTAAGCCTCATCGACCTCCCTCTGTGTGTATCCCAAATGACACCCTATTTCCTATATAGTGCACTAGTGTTTAACCAGAGCCCATTGACTGATCCGTGATTCCACAGAGGGACCGGTGTGTGTGTGGCACTGGGGCGGCACTGGGGAGGTGCAGTCAAACAGAGTTGCCATAGCGGGTTAACGGGGTCACCTGCCGACACGGAGGAAAAGACAGACAGCAGGCCTGCTGGGTAGTTAGGGGAGGGGCTAACTATGATTGACAGCTTAGCCCTGCTGTAGCCCTCATGTAACTGGCCTCCACTAGGTTCTGTAGCTATAGAGCCAGTGGTAACTGACCTGATTCAGCTTATCAACCACCTAATTATTTGGAGCTGAATGTGATATGTGGTTGTTTTACCTTAGTTAAAAGTCTCTCTGGATAAGAGTCTGCTAAATGACTACAATTAAATAAAAATAAAAAATTAATATTGCAATGAAAAGGAAGTATCATGTTGCAGGATATTTTGTATTTACATTTACATTTTAGGTATTCCCAGTATGCTAACTAAAATGGAAGTGCTGAACTATTTAGAAAGCTCAGGTAAGTGTTGTTTGGCAGGCAGGTGTTGAGCTGGCATATTCCACTGCCTATCTTGGCCAAAACGTCCTCTATTTCCTTTACTAGTGCCTGGCTGACAGAGAAAAGTAGCTTAGTGAACATTAGAGAGATTTAGGCCGGCTGGCTTGGAGCTTTGGCCTGCGTCCCAAATGGCACACTATTCCCTACATAGTGCACTACTTTAGACCAGAGTCCTATGAGCCCTGGTCAACAGTAGTGCACTACATAGGGAATAGGGTGCCATTTGGAACGCAGTCCAAAGCTCTCTCTGACTTCAGATCTGAAGTGTCTCCTCTCCCTCTCTGTAGTATTACATGCCTAGGGCCAGGTAACGGCAATAGAATGGGAATAAACCTCTGTGGACTATAATCCCATTTAAAGTGAGGCTGCCAGACTTTCGTATATTTTCAGCCAATAGTTTTGGAGGTGGTGCTCACGAGCCAAAACGGATCCCCGTTTTTTGTGTACTACGTCATCCCATCGTGTACTACGTCATCCCATCGTGTACTACGTCATCCCATCGTGTACTACGTCATCCCATCGTGTACTACGTCATCCCATCGTGTACTACATCATCCCATCGTGTACTACGTCATCCCATCGTGTACTACGTCATCCCATCGTGTACTACGTCATCCCATCGTGTACTACGTCATCCCATCGTGTACTACGTCATCCCATCGTGTACCTCGTCATCCCATCGTGTACTACGTCATCCTATCGTGTACTACGTCATCCCATCGTGTACTACGTCATCCCATCGTGTACTACGTCATCCCATCGTGTACCTCGTCATCCCATCGTGTACTACGTCATCCCATCGTGTACTACATCATCCCATCGTGTACTACGTCATCCCATCGTGTACCTCGTCATCCCATCGTGTACTACGTCATCCCATCGTGTACTACGTCATCCCATCGTGTACCTCGTCATCCCATCGTGTACTACGTCATCCCATTGTGTACTACAGGGCCTTCAGAAAGTATTCATGCTCTTTGACTCATTCCACATGTTGTTGTGTTACAGCATAAATTCAAAATGGATTCAATCTCATCCATCTACACACAATACCGATAATGAGAAAGTGAAAGCATGTGTTTAGAACTGAAATACAGAAATATCTAATTTACGTAAGTATTCACACCCCTGAGTCAATACTTTGTAGAAGCACCTTTGGCAGCGATTACAGCTGTGAGTCTTTCCGGGTAAGTCTCTTAGAGCTTTTCACAGCTGGATTGTGCAACATTTTCCCATTATTCTTTTCAAAACGCTTCAAGCCCTGTCAAATTGGTTGTTGATCATTGCTACCATGACGACCACTTTCAGGTCTTGCCATAGATTTTTAAATAGATTTAAGTCAAAACTGTAACTAGGCAACTCAGGAACGTTCACTGTCTTCTCGGTAAGTAACTCCAGTGTAGATTTGAACCAGGTTTTCCTCTAGGATTTTGCCTGTGCTTAGCTCCATTCTATTTATTTTTTATCCTTAAAAACTCCCCAGTCCTTAACGATTACAAGCATACCCATAACATGATGCAGCCACCACTATACTTGAAAATATGGAGAGTGGTATTCAGTAATGAGTTGTATTGGATTTACCACCAAACATAACCCGTTGCATTCAGGACAAAAAGTGAATCGCTTTGCCACATTTTTTACAGAATTACTTTAGTGCCTTGTTGCAAACAGGATGCATGTTTTGGAATATTTTTATTCTGTAAAGGCTTCCTTCTTTTCACTCTGTCAATGACGTTAGTATTGTGGGGTAACTACAATGTCGTTGATCCATCCTCAGTTTTCTCCTATCACAGCCATTAAACTATGTAATTGTTTTAAAGTCACCATTGGCCTAATGGGGAAATCCCTGAACTGTTTCGTTCCTCTCCAGAAACTGAGTTAGGAAGGACGCCTGTATCTTTGTAGTGACTGAGTGCATTGACACACCAACCAAAGTGTAATTAATAATTTAACCATGCCCAAAGGGATATTTAATGTCTGCTTTTGTTTTTTACCCGTCTACCAATAGGTGCCCTTCTTTGCGAGGCATTGGAAAACCTCTCTGGTCTTTGTGGTAGAATCTGTGTTTGAAATTCACTGCTCGACTGAGGGTACAGAGATGAAGTAGTCATTCAAAAATCATGTTAAACACTATTATTGCACACAGAGTGAGTCCATGCAATTTATTTTGTGACTTGTTAAGCACATGTTTACTCCTGCATTTATTTAGGCTTGCCATAACAAATGGGTTGAATACTTATTGACTCATTTCAGCTTTACATTTTTATTTAATTCATAACAATTTTGAAAAACATAATTCCACTTTGACATTATAGGGTATTGTCTGTAGGTCAGTGACAAAAAATCTAAATTAAATTGTATGATACGTTACAATCCAATTCGTACAGTATGTTAAGATCCCGGAGAGCGTCTTTATGAAAGGGATTCTCTCCACCACTGATATAAAAGCTGCATCCCAAATGCCATTCAATATATAATGCACTATGTTTACTCAGGACCCTATGGTCTCTGGTCAAAAGTAGTGTGCTGTATAGGGAATAGGGTGCCATATGGGACATCAGCCAAGAGCAGAGGTGGAATATGCTACAGAAAATGAGAGGAGAACATCCTGAAACAATTAGCTACAGTAGAGGAGGGATTAGCTACAGTAGAGGACGTTTTAGCTACAGAAGAGGAAGGATTAGCTACAGTAGAGGAGGGATTAGCTACAGTAGAGGAGGGATTAGCTACAGTAGAGGAGGGATTAGCTACAGTAGAGGAGGGATTAGCTACAGTAGAGGAGGGATTAGCTACAGTAGAGGAGGGATTAGCTACAGTAGAGGAGGGATTAGCTACAGTAGAGGAGGGATTAGCTACAGTAGAGGAGGGATTAGCTACAGTAGAGGAGGGATGAGCTACAGTAGAGGAGGGATTAGCTACAGTAGAGGAGGGATTAGCTACAGTAGAGGAGGGATTACCTACATTAGAGGAGGGATTAGCTACAGTAGAGGAGGGATTAGCTACAGTAGAGGAGGGATTAGCTACAGTAGAGGAGGGATTACCTACAGTACAGGAGAGATTAGCAACAGTAGAGGAGGGATGAGCTACAATAGAGGAGGGATTAGCTACAGTAGAGGAGGGATTACCTACATTAGAGGAGGAATTAGCTACAGTAGAGGAGGGATTAGCTACAGTAGAGGAGGGATTACCTACATTAGAGGAGAGATTAGCTACAGTAGAGGAGGGAGTAGCTTCTGTAGAGGAGGGATTAGCTACAGTAGAGGAGGGATTAGCTACAGTTCAGGAGAGATTACCTACAGTACAGGAGAGATTAGCAACAGTAGAGGAGGGATGAGCTACAGTAGAGGAGGGATTAACTACAGTAGAGGAGGGATTAGCTACAGTAGAGGAGGTATTATCTATAGTAGAGGAGGGATTAGCTACATTCGAGGAGGGATTAGCTACATTCGAGGAGGGATTAGCTACAGTAGAAAAGGGATTAGCTACATTAGAGGAGGGATTATCTACAGTAGAGGAGGGATTAGCTACAGTAGAGGAGGTATTAGCTACAGTTCAGGAGAGATTACCTACAGTACAGGAGAGATTAGCAACAGTAGAGGAGGGATGAGCTACAATAGAGGAGGGATTATCTACAGTAGAGGAGGGATTAGCTACAGTAGAGGAGGTATTAGCTACAGTTCAGGAGAGATTACCTACAGTACAGGAGAGATTAGCAACAGTAGAGGAGGGATGAGCTACAGTAGAGGAGGGATTAGCTACAGTAGAGGAGGTATTAGCTACAGTAGCGTAGGGATTAGCTTCAGTTTAGGAGGGATTAGCTACATTAGAGGAGGGATTAGCTACAGTAGAGGAGGGATTAGCTAGAGTAGAGGAGGGATTAGCTACATTAGAGGAGGGATTACCTACATTAGAGGAGGGATTACCTACAGTAGAGGAGGGATTAGCTTCTGTAGAGGAGGGAATAGCTACAGTAGAGGAGGGATTAGCTACATTAGAGGAGGGATTAGCTACAGTAGAGGAGGGATTAGCTACATTAGAGGAGGGATTAGCTACAGTAGAGGAGGGATTAGCTACAGTAGATGAGGGTTTAGCTACAGTTGAGGAGAAATTAGCTAAATTAGACTCGGGATTAGCTACAGTAGAGGAGGGATTACCTACAGTAGAGGAGGGATTAGCTTCAGTAGAGGAGGGATTAACTTCAGTAGAGGAGGGATTAGCTACATTAGAGGAGGGATTAGCTACAGTAGAGGAGGGATTAGCTACATTAGAGGAGGGATTAGCTACAGTAGAGGAGGGATTAGCTACAGTAGAGGAGGGTTTAGCTACAGTTGAGGAGAAATTAGCTAAATTAGACTCGGGATTAGCTACAGTAGAGGAGGGATTACCTACAGTAGAGGAGGGATTAGCTACAGTAGAGGAGGGATTAGCTACATTAAAGGAAGGATTAGCTACTATATAGGGGGGATTAGCTACAGTAGATGAGGGAATAGATACAGCAGAGGAGGGTTTAGCTACAGTTGAGGAGGGATGAGCTACAGTAGCGGAGGGATTATCTACAGCAGAGAAGGGATTAGCTACAGTAGAGGAGGTATTAGCTACAGTAGAGTAGGGATTAGCTTCAGTAGAGGACATTTTAGCTACAGAAGAGGAGGGATTAGCTACAGTAGTGGAGGGATTAGCTATATTAGAGGAGGGATTAGCTACAGTAGCGGAGGTATTATCTATAGTAGAGGAGGGATTAGCTACTGTTGAGGAGGGTTTAGCTACAGTAGAGGAAGGATTAGCTACATTAGAGGAGGGATTAGCTACAGTACAGTAGGGATTAGCTACATTAGAGGAGGGATAATCTACATTAGAGGAGGGATTAGCATTGGTAGAGGAGGGATTAACTACAGTAGAGGAGGGATTAGCTACAGTAGAGGAGGGATTAACTAGAGTAGAGGAGGGATTACCTAAAGTAAAGGGGGGATTAGCTACAGTAGAGAAGGGATTAGCTAGAATAGAGAAGGGATTAGCTACAGTAGAGGAGGTATTAGCTATAGTAGATGAAGGATTAGCTACAGTAGAGGAGAGATTAGCTACATTAGAGGAGGGATTAGCTACAGTAGAGTAGGGATTAGCTTCAGTAGAGGAGGGATTAGCTACATTAGAGGAGGGATTAGCTACAGTAGAGGAGGGATTAGCTATTTTAGAGGAGGGATTAGCTACAGTAGAGGAGGGATAATCTACATTAGAGGAGGGATTAGCAATAGTAGAGGAGGGATTAGCTACAGTAGAGGAGGGATTAGCTACAGTAGAGGAGGGATTAGCTACAGTAGAGGAGGGATTAGCTACATTAGAGGAGGGATTAGCTACAGTAGAGGAGGGATTAGCTACAGTAGAGGAGGGATTCACTATATTAGAGGAGGGATTAGCTACATTAGAGGAGGGATTAGCTACAATAGAGGAGGGATTAGCTACAGTAGAGGAGGGATTAGCTACAGTAGAGGAGGTATTAGCTACAGTAGAGGAGGGATTAGCTACAGTAGAGGAGGTATTAGCTACAGTAGAGGAGGGATTAGCTACAGTAGATGAGGGATTGGTCCATAATAATATGGTACAGAAACCTGCCCTCTTAAAAACATGTCATTGTCTCAAATCCTCTTTTCCGTTGCAACTTCATTTGAAGTTTGGATTATTGGAGATTGTCTGGGAGCCGGACATTGTGTCACGGATTCTGCCGAGGCTGCTCCTCCTCCTTGCTCGGGCAGGCTTCGGCGTTCGTCGTCCCCGGAGTACTAGCTACCGCCGATCGATGTTTCGGTGTTTGTCTTGTTTTGTCTGGAGTAGGACACCTGTTGTCTATTATGTTTGATTGTTTAGCCTATAATTTCCCTTGTCTCACGTTTGCTATTTGTGTGTTATTGTTGTATGTCTAGTTGATGTTCGGCCTAGCTATTTCTCCATATTACGCATATGGTGTTTTTCCCTCCAGTGTTGGAGACGTTTGTTTTGTGCATTACGTTCAGTAAAGTAGTCTACCTGATTCTCCGTGTCCTGCGTCTGACTTCACTCGCCGCGTACACATCACCTTTTGACACATTGTTAAACAGGCCTTTTGCTAAATATTTGTCAGCGCAGTGTGATAATATTTTAATTCGTCCGTTTCCACAAGAACAAATTCTAAAATTTAATTGATCATTTTGGCCGGTGATTACTAGAGAATGGCCAACCACATTCAGATAATGCTTCAGTAGTAATTTGGGGCATGTGAAAACCAATTACATTCTGTATTAAATGCCTTGCATAAAGTCCACTTTAAACAAAAGATGAAGAATGAATTAAAGAATTATACAGAGCGTAATCTAAAAGGCTGTATTCCCTGAGGGGTTACGTGTTTGGAAAATGTCAACGGTCAGTTTTGTGATGACTCCGTCAAGAGGTATGGTAGCAGAACAAAGATTTCACAGGGTAATATTTCATCCAACGTTAGAAAAGGTTACTTTGAACAAAACTTGGAGTCAAGTTTTATCTGCAAAAGATCATTGCAAGGATTAGATAAAGTCCTACAGAAATAACCCTTAAATTAGGAATTTAAGTAATTAGTATTCTAATTCTGTTCTGTTCTATTAAAATGTGTCTTACTGAACTTTTCCCTTTGCAAACTTTTGGCCAAAAATGGTTCTGCTCTGTCTGCTTACTTATTTGAGAGATTTATCTATTTCTATTCCCATGGAGCTGTCCAGAGTCGCCCGGCCAAAAATATGTGCCAGTAAAATTCATTAGACAGAGCCTCATAACAATAGTCTTTATTTGGAGTCATGTGCTTCTATCCGCTTAGCCAAAGAGCCAATTAGGGTGAACAACTGAACATTATCTGGCTCATTAGATGGTGGGAGACAAAACAAATGTTTCATTTCCATATGGAGACTGTTAGGACTCTTATGCAGGGTGATGGGGAACTGTTCCGTAGTTAGGTGGTACGAGGAGAACTGTTCCGTAGTTAGGTGGTACGAGGAGAACTGTTCCGTAGTTAGGTGGTAAGAGGAGAACTGTTCCGTAGTTAGGTGGTACGAGGAGAACTGTTCCGTAGTTAGGTGGTAAGAGGAGAACTGTTACACAGTTAGGTGGTACGAGGAGAACTGTTCCGTAGTTAGGTGGTAAGAGGAGAACTGTTACACAGTTAGGTGGTACGAGGAGAACTGTTCCGTAGTTAGGTGGTAAGAGGAGAACTGTTCTGTAGTTAGGTGGTACGATGGAGAGCTGTTACACAGTTAGGTGGTACGAGGAGAACTGTTCCGTAGTTAGGTGGTACGAGGAGAACTGTTACACAGTTAGGTGGTACGATGGAGAGCTGTTACACAGTTGGGTGGTACGTCTTTTCATCAATCCGTTCATACCAATTGAGAAATATTGTCAATTATTTATTCGGAACAGGTTAGATTGTTGATTACTTTTGTGAAATAAGTATCTAATATAATCTAATAAGTAAATAATGATCTATAGGACATAGAGTGCCATTTGGGAAATGACCAGGGAATTAGGATGTATTGGTTATTTTTAAAACAGGTGGTGTAGCCAAGCTTTCAGTGCTGCTAGTGTTGCATATCTGACACAACCCTAATTGCTTCTGGTATTAAAGTATTGACCTTAGTTATTACTTGGGGATTCTTCTCACCGTCCTGAACATCAGGTAACACAACATAAGCCATTAAGGCAATAGAAAGGCAATCTACTACACATCTCTTGATCTCAGCTCGTCACACAGTTATCTCAGTTGAAATACCTGTCTACAGTCAGACACTAAGACATTAGCATGCTCACACCAGAACACACTGGAATTCAATGGGACTTCATGGTTTAAATAACAGTTAGGTTCGACACACAGACACACAAATGCATGCACGGAGGCATGCACACACACACACACAGACCACACACAAGAAAACACACACACACACACGTCACACACACGAAAACACAAACACGCTCACTCCCTACACACCCTAACCCACACCGTGATGCAGCAGCAGCAGAGGGGATGATTTATCCTCCCTGACAGGCTTAATAAACGGAGTTTGTGGCATCCATGAAACACAGCCAATCACAAGCAACAGCACAGGCTGACAGGGGATTGCACTTTCTGTCCATGTGGCAAAGCAAGTGACACTGAACGACCCCGTAATCTCTTTCTCTCATCTGTGGAGGAAATGAACACTGCTGCAATTCTTCTTCTCTACAGTGTGTGTTCTCTAAAGTGGTGTGGAGACGACTACCAACAGAGCTAATACTGAGAGGAGAAGGTAAGGAAGGGAGGGAGAGGGATGGATGGAGAGAGAGAGAGAGGAGAGAGAGAGAGAGAGAGAGAGAGATCGAGAGAGAGAGAGAGAGAGAGGAGAGACGAGAGAGAGCAGAGACAGAGAGAGAGAGAGATAGAGAGAGAGAGAGAGAAGAGAGAGAGAGAGAGAGAGAGAGAGAGAGAGAGAGAGGGAGGGAGGGAGGGAGGGACAACACTGGCACATCATGAAACATTACAGACCAAATCCACCCTGAATCACCACAACACTGGCACCCTCTTAGCATTTATTAGTCTGTAGTTTCGTTTTTGTATATTTAGCGTACAAATGTATTGAATTTCCAATTTAAAGAGACTAAACAACAAGTGATGTTATATTTATGGTACAGTGTTGCATATACACCTAGTAAAAACGCTTCTCTGCAGGAGAAGACAGATGTCATTGATATAAAAACATATTTTATAAGACTAATGTACACTACCAGTCAAAAGTTTGGTCTACTAATTCAAGGGTTTGTCTTTATTTTTACTATTTTCCATATTGTAGAATAATAGTGAAGACATCAAAACTATGAAATAACACATATGGAATCATGTAGTAACCAATTTTTTTTTTAAACACATCAAAAGTTTATTGTCCAAAACAATCTATTGATCAGTGGTAGTTTATAGTTCATTAAAATCTATTGATCAGTGGTAGTTTATAGTTAATGACATTCTATTGATCAGTGGTAGTTTATAGTTAATGACATTCTATTGATCAGTGGTAGTTTATAGTTAATGACATTCTATTGATCAGTGGTAGTTTATAGTTCATTACATTCTATTGATCAGTGGTAGTTTATAGTTCATTACAATCTATTGATCAGTGGTAGTTTATAGTTCATTACAATCTATTGATCAGTGGAAGTTTATAGTTCATTACATTCTATTGATCAGTGGTAGTTTATAGTTCATTACATTCTATTGATCAGTGGTAGTTTATAGTTCATTACATTCTATTGATCAGTGGTAGTTTATTGGCCATTACAATCTATTGATCAGTGGTAGGTTATAGTTCATTACAATCTATTGATCAGTGGTAGTTTATAGTTCATTACATTCTATTGATCAGTGGTAGTTTATAGTTCATTACAATCTATTGATCAGTGGTAGTTTATAGTTCATTATAATCTATTGATCAGTTCAAATCACAGACACATCTCAACATCAACTTTTCAGAGGGGACTGTGTGAATCAGGCCTTCATGATCAAATTGCTGCAAAGAAACCACTGCTAAAGGACACCAATAAGAAGAAGAGACCTGATTGGGCCAAGAAATCTGTCCTTGTGGAAGCCAGATGACCTGGCCTCCACAATCCACCGACCCAACCCAATTGATATGGTTTGGGATGAGTCGGACCACAGAGTGAAGGAAAAGCAGCCAACAAGTGCTCAGCATGTGGGAACTCCTTCAAGACTGTTGGAAAAGTATTCCAGGTGAAGCTGGTTGAGAGAATGCCAAGAGTGTGCAAAGCTGTCAACAAGGCAAAGGAAGAATCTCAAATTATAAATACATTTTGATTTGTTTAACACTTTTTTGGTTACTACATGATTCCATATGTGTTATTTCATAGTGTTGATCTCTTCACCATTATTCTACAATGTAGAAAATAGTAAAAATAAAGAAAAACCCTTGAATGAGTAGGTGTGTCCAAACTTTTGATTGGTACTGTATATTTGCAAGGAAAAGCCCATCTCACACTTTACAATTTGAATAAAAATATATTGCCATCCCAGCTTTAAACAGATCACTGGGAGAGATGCTGCCACCCCTGCTCTAAACAGATCACTGGGAGAGATGCTGCCACCCCTGCTCTAAACAGATCACTGGGAGAGATGCTGCCACCCCTGCTCTAATCAGATCACTGGGAGAGATGCTGCCACCCCTGCTCTAAACAGATCACTGGGACAGATGCTGCCACCCCTGCTCTAAACAGATCACTGGGAGAGATGCTGCCATCCCAGCTCTAAACAGATCAGTGGGAGAGATGCTGCCATCCCAGCTCTAAACAGATCAGTGGGAGAGATGCTGCCATCCCAGCTCTAAACAGATCACTGGGAGAGATGCTGCCATCCCAGCTCTAAACAGATCAGTGGGAGAGATGCTGCCATCCCAGCTCTAAACAGATCAGTGGGAGAGATGCTGCCACCCCTGCTCTAAACAGATCAGTGGGAGAGATGCTGCCACCCCAGCTCTAAACAGATCAGTGGGAGAGATGCTGCCACCCCTGCTCTAAACAGATCAGTGGGAGAGATGCTGCCACCCCAGCTCTAAACAGAGCACTGGGAGAAATGTCAACAGCACACTTCAAAAGTCATTACTTCAAACTGAAACCATGACAACCGTCTTCATCAACCTTCTGTAGTGCATTTTGTTTAGTTGTTTTCCGACAACTCTTTATTCAATATTCTGATGGAGCTTGTTACACTTGAGCCGACATACAATTTTCACCTCTTTGTTTCAATCAACATAGACCTTTTCCGCTCGCACACGCACACACACAGACACGCACACAGACACGCACACACAAACACACAATATTCAGCAGCAGTCTTTGGCCACCAGCACTGTGGAAGATCGGAGTGTGGGAGGTAACCAGAACAGGAAGAAATATGATTCAATCCCATTCTCATCTTTCTCTCTATAGTTATTCCCCCTGTGATCAGCTTCTGAAGTGGTTTTCTGTTGGCAAATGTGGCAAAGCTTCGGTAACAAATCACCAGCAGAAGCTGTGGCCTCTTGCTCACTCAATTCTCAACAATTGGATGTATCCCCCTGCTCATATGTTTTACTGGCAGTAACAGCAGCAGTCCCCTCAGCCATAGCAGGGTTTGACAAGGCACCAGGCCAGACCAGCCTGACACATCTAGTGTTACACCTCTAGTTCTACTCCTCTAGTTCTACAGGCCAGACCAGCCTGACATTTTTACATTTACATTTTAGTCATTTAGCAGACGCTCTTATCCAGAGTGACTTACAGTTAGTGAGTGCATACATTTTTTTTTCTTCATACTAACACCTCTAGTTCTACAGCAGACCTTCTTTGTCTCTGTGGTGTGAACACTCCCTGACCTTACATTACACGTCTCAGCCATCACCCAACCCTCAGTACAGATCAGTAGGACAGTAAAAAGCATGAAAAGCATTTGATAAATTCAATGTATCATTTATTATTATAAAATTATAAACACAAAGGGTGCTGAGTGGCATTAGAAATCCAAGTCCAGGCACTCGTGTGGGTTTGATAGTTAATAAGCATTTATTGTGTGGGCTACATCAGTGTTTCCCAACTACAGTCTTCCAGTACCCCCAACAGCCCAACTCCAGTCTTCAAGTACCCCCAACAGCCCAACTCCAGTCTTCCAGTACCCCCAACAGCCCAACTCCAGTCTTCCACTACCCCCAACAGCCCAACTCCAGTCTTCCACTACCCCCAACAGCCCAACTCCAGTCTTCCACTACCCCCAACAGCCCAACTCCAGTCTTCCAGTATCCCCAACAGCCCAACTCCAGTCCTCCAGTACCCCCAACAGTAAACATGTTTATTTTAGCCCTGAACAAGCACACCTGATTAAACTAATCACTAAGCCCTTAATGAGTTGAATCAGGTGTTTTTGCCAGGGCTGCAACAAAAATGTCTACAGTTGGGGGTGCTGGAAGAGTTGGGAAACACTGGGCTAAGTCATTATTAAAACACACCAAGGCCTTCATCAGAAACAAAGTGTAGGAGAAGCAACTCAATAGCCTTGACACACCTGTGTCAGGTGATCCCAGGTAATTAATTAGCCTAGACACACCTGTGTCAGGTGATCCCAGGTAATTAATTAGCCTTGACACACCTGTGTCAGGTGATCCCAGGTAATTAAATATTCTTGACACACCTGTGTCAGGTGATCCCAGGTAATTAAATTTTCTTGGCACACCTGTGTCAGGTGATCCCAGGTAATTAAATAGCCTTGACGCACCTGTGTCAGGTGATCCCAGGTACTTCATCTATTGGCCACTAGGGGCCTGCATAATAACAGCAACAACAAATCAATCACATTATATCATCACCAACAAAAGAGCATCAAATGAACCATATACAATGCATACAGCTTGTGTTTGTTTCTGTTCAACCAAACAAGATTGTCTGGTTTATCTTCAAGAAGACGGTGTTCCAGAGCAGAGAGGTGGTCGTTCAGTTTCTCAAGCCTGATGACAATTGTCCACAGACAGAGAATATTCTCTCCACGAATGCTTAGGATGCAGTGGTAGAAACCAGATCCAGTGCCAAAGGCCACAGCTTTGGATAAACAGCCATCCTTGCCTGTCAGAACTGGAGAGGTGACTCTGTCCCCCTTTACCTCTTCCAGGTATGTCCACAGCTCACACACGGGCACTGAACGCCCTGCCAGCTTGACCCTTCATCTGGATAGTAACCTCAGACACAATCTTTGATGTGAGGAGGCACTGGTTGAGATGCTTGCTGGATCCATCGTGCTGGCATCTTCCTGGGGTCCTGCTGCGCCACGGCTGTACTCTCTGATTTGCTGAAACACAAAAAACTCTGCTTCGCTCATCAGTGGCTCCATCTTTGTTGAGCGACGTGCCAGAGACACACTTGGGTCCATCAGGCAAGCTGCTGCAGGGGTTAGATCGAAGTTGGCTGCCAGAGGAGTCAGTATGCATGCAAAGCGCTCACGCAGTGACTTCAGGAGGACCTGTGCTAACTGTTTTGCAGAAGTTGACTGCAAGTGTGCCTCAAGGTTGAGAAAGCTGTCAGTTTGAAGTTGGTCGGTGTGGATTGCGAATTGCAACTTCACAAGCTGTTCTAGCTTGGCCCAGTCACGCTCCATGCTCGTCCTGGGATTTATTCCCTGTTAGCTAGTGGTAGCTAGTGATGCTCAAACTAGGCCTATTTGAAACATCGCCATCTACTGGCAGCATTTACCCACCAGATTCAGAAGCTTAAAAACCCTATTAGAAAAAAAGCTTGAAAACCTCATTTGATTTTTACCCAAAGTTTAGAATAAAGAAACTCAATCTAAACATAATTTATGATGTTTTTATTTTAGTTAGTTTTGCAGTCAAAGATAATAGTTTCAGAATAGTTGTAATTTTTCAAATGTTGAAACCTTTTCAGTTTACTACTTTTTTTTAAACATTTTAATTGTTATCTTGTTTCAGTTTTCGTTCAGAACCTTGCCACATATCATAAACGAGTTAGAATTAACTTTGTTAAAAGAACAATACATTTAGCAGAAAAATGATACCAGAACAATACATTTAGCAGAAAAATGATACCAGAACAATACATTTAGCAGAAAAATGATACCAGAACAATATCACCGTTATTGTTCCTTATTATACGCTTCCAAAACAATGATAGATGACATCACAGGACTCATGCATTTGTCTTCATGAATTTTCTCTGTAAAAAAAATACTGTAGTGAATTAGCTGGCTGGTGGATGTGGTTCGATATGGCGCATTCAAAGTAGAACGTCCCCATTAATAAACGATGGATATGTTTCTGTTTTCCAGCGGCAAAATGTAAAACTATGCAAATTGAATTATGCAAATTGCCACAATATTGTATATTTTCAGAATGATCTCAGCTAATACAGCTAATAAAAGCAGGTGTGTAAATAACAAGAAAGGTTAAACCGTTGCAGCCCTCTGCTTCCCTCATCTCCCTCCCCACTCCACTCTTCAGCCCAACATACAGTGGGGAAAAAAAGTATTTAGTCAGCCACCAATTGTGCAAGTTCTCCCACTTAAAAAGATGAGAGAGGCCTGTAATTTTCATCATAGGTACACGTCAACTATGACAGACAAATTGAGAAAATAATTTCCAGAAAATCACATTGAAGGATTTTTAATGAATTTATTTGCAAATTATGGTGGAAAATAAGTATTTGGTCATCTACAAACAAGCAAGATTTCTGGCTCTCACAGACCTGTAACTTCTTCTTTAAGAGGCTCCTCTGTCCTCCACTCGTTACCTGTATTAATGGCACCTGTTTGAACTTGTTATCAGTATAAAAGACACCTGTCCACAACCTCAAACAGTCACACTCCAAACTCCACTATGGCCAAGACCAAAGAGCTGTCAAAGGACACCAGAAACAAAATTGTAGACCTGCACCAGGCTGGGAAGACTGAATCTGCAATAGGTAAGCAGCTTGGTTTGAAGAAATCAACTGTGGGAGCAATTATTAGGAAATGGAAGACATACAAGACCACTGATAATCTCCCTCGATCTGGGGCTCCACGCAAGATCTCACCCCGTGGGGTCAAAATGATCACAAGAATGGTGAGCAAAAATCCCAGAACCACACAGGGGGGACCTAGTGAATGACCTGCAGAGAGCTGGGACCAAAGTAACAAAGCCTACCATCAGTAACACACTACGCCGCCAGGGACTCAAATCCTGCAGTGCAAGACGTGTCCCCCTGCTTAAGCCAGTACATGTTCAGGCCCGTCTGAAGTTTGCTAGAGTGCATTTGGATGATCCAGAAGAGGATTGGGAGAATGTCAGATGAAACCAAAATATAACTTTTTGGTAAAAAACTCAACTCGTCGTGTTTGGAGGACAAAGAATGCTGAGTTGCATCCAAAGAACACCATACCTACTGTGAAGCATGGGGGTGGAAACATCATGCTTTGGGGCTGTTTTTCTGCAAAGGGACCAGGACGACTGATCCGTGTAAAGGAAAGAATGAATGGGGCCATGTATCGTGAGATTTTGAGTGAAAACCTCCTTCCATCAGCAAGGGCATTGAAGATGAAACGTGGCTGGGTCTTTCAGCATGACAATGATCCCAAACACACCACCCGGGCAACGAAGGAGTGGCTTCGTAAGAAGCATTTCAAGGTCCTGGAGTGGCCTAGCCAGTCTCCAGATCTCAACCCCATAGAAAATCTTTGGAGGGAGTTGAAAGTCTGTGTTGCCCAGCGACAGCCCCAAAACATCCCTGCTTTAGAGGAGATCTGCATGGAGGAATGGGCCAAAATACCAGCAACAGTATGTGAAAACCTTGTGAAGACTTACAGAAAACGTTTGACCTGTGTCATTGCCAACAAAGGGTATATAACAAAGTATTGAGAAATGTTTGTTATTGACCAAATACTTATTTTCCACCATAATTTGCAAATAAATTCATTAAAAATCCTACAATTTGATTTTCTGGATTTTTTTTCTCATTTTGTCTGTCATAGTTGACGTGTACCTATGATGAAAATTACAGGCCTCTCTCGTCTTTTTAAGTGGGAGAACTTGCACAATTGGTGGCTGACTAAATACTTTTTTTCCCCACTGTACGTGTTTAGAAAGACAGGGAGAAAGAAAATGCAGATTAGAAATTGTATTTTTTGCCGGGCAGAAAAGCAGCCTGAAAACGTGAAGCCTCGGAGAGAGAGGAACTAAGTAGCTAGAGTGAGGAGGAAATGGGAAATAAAAAATTATGCTCATTTCACATTCAGAATGTAAAGTCTGTTTTGTGTTGACGAGAAATATGTAGCCTTTGAACAAACAAAGAACCAAAGGCTAAAGTAGCATACCAAGTAGAGTATCAAGTAGCATCCCATGTAGAATATACAGTGCCTTGCAAAATAATTCATCACTCTTGGCATTTTTCCTATTTTGTTGCATTACAACCTGTAATTTAAATGGATTTTTATTTGGATTTCATGTAATGGACAAATTGGTGAAGTGAAATGAAAAAAATCACTTGTTTCAAAACATTATAAAAAGTAAATAACGGAAAAGTGGTGTGTGCATACAGTGAGGGAAAAAAGTATTTGATCCCCTGCTGATTTTGTACGTTTGCCCACTGACAAAGAAATGATCAGTCTATAATTTTAATGGTAGGTTTATTTGAACAGTGAGAGACAGAATAACAACAAAAAAATCCAGAAAAACGCATGTCAAAAATGTTATGAATTGATTTGCATTTTAATGAGGGAAATAAATATTTGACCCCTTCTCAATCAGAAAGATTTCTGGCTCCCAGGTGTCTTTTATACAGGTAACGAGCTGAGATTAGGAGCACACTCTTAAAGGGAGTGCTCCTAATCTCAGCTTGTTACCTGTATAAAAGACACCTGTCCACAGAAGCAATCAATCAATCAGATTCCAAACTCTCCACCATGGCCAAGACCAAAGAGCTCTCCAAGGATGTCAAGGACAAGATTGTAGACCTACACAAGGCTGGAATGGGCTACAAGACCATCGCCAAGCAGCTTGGTGAGAAGGTGACAACAGTTGGTGCGATTATTCGCAAATGGAAGAATCACAAAATAACTGTCAATCTCCCTCGGCCTGGGGCTGCATTACATTATCTCACCTCGTGGAGTTGCAATGATCATGAGAACAGTCAGGAATCAGCCCAGAACTACACGGGAGGATCTTGTCAATGATCTCAAGGCAGCTGGGACCATAGTCACCAAGAAAACAATTGGTAACACACTACGCCGTGAAGGACTGAAATCCTGCAGCGCCCGTAAGGTCCCCCTGCTCAAGAAAGCACATATACATGCCCGTCTGAAGTTTGCAAATGAACATCTGAATGATTCAGAGGAGAACTGGGTGAAAGTGTTGTGGTCAGATGAGACCAAAATGGAGCTCTTTGGCATCAACTCAACTCGCCGTGTTTGGAGGAGGAGGAATGCTGCCTATGACCCCAAGAACACCATCCCCACCGTCAAACATGGAGGTGGAAACATTATGCTTTGGGGGTGTTTTTCTGCTAAGGGGACAGGACAACTTCACCGCATCAAAGGGACGATGGACGGGGCCATGTACCATCAAATCTTGGGTGAGAAACTCCTTCCCTCAGCCAGGGCATTGAAAATGGGTCGTGGATGGGTATTCCAGCATGACAATGACCCAAAACACATGGCCAAGGCAACAAAGGAGTGGCTCAAGAAGAAGCACATTAAGGTCCTGGAGTGGTCTAGCCAGTCTCCAGACCTTAATCCCATAGAAAATCTGTGGAGGGAGCTGAAGGTTCGAGTTGCCAAACATCAGCCTCGAAACCTTAATGACGTGGAGAAGATCTGCAAAGAGGAGTGGGACAAAATCCCTCCTGAGATGTGTGCAAACCTGGTGGCCAACTACAAGAAACGTCTTACCTCTGTGATTGCCAACAAGGGTTTTGCCACCAAGTACTAAGTCCTGTTTTGCAGAGGGGTCAAATACTTATTTCCCTCATTAAAATGGAAATCAATTTATAACATTTTTGACATGCGTTTTCTGGATTTTTTTGTTGTTA
Source organism: Coregonus sp. 'balchen' (assembly GCA_902810595.1). Taxonomy (NCBI): domain Eukaryota; kingdom Metazoa; phylum Chordata; class Actinopteri; order Salmoniformes; family Salmonidae; genus Coregonus; species Coregonus sp. 'balchen'. Next base: position 42,485,851 of record LR778258.1, read on the forward strand.
TTCTGTCTCTCACTGTTCAAATAAACCTACCATTAAAATTATAGACTGATCATGTCTTTGTCAGTGGGCAAACGTACAAAATCACCAGGGGATCAAATACTTTTTTCCCTCACTGTATTTATTCCACCCCTTTTGCTATGAAGCCCCTAAATAAGATCTGGTGCAACCAATTACCTTCAGAAGTCACACAATTAGTTAAATAAAGTCCACCTGTGTGCAATCTAAGTGTCAGATGATCTGTCACATGATCTCAGTATATATACACCTGTTCTGAAAGGCCCCAGAGTCTGCAACACCACTAAGCAAGGGGCACCACCAAGCAAGTGGCACCATCAAGACAAAGGAGCACTCCAAACAGGTCAGGGACAAAGTTGTGGAGAAGTACAGATCAGGGTTGGGTTATGAAAAAAAATATCAGAAACTTTGAACATCCCACGGAGCACCATTAAATCCATTATAAAAAAATGGAAAGAATATGGCACCACAACAAACCTGCCAAGAGAGGGCCGCCTACCAAAATTCATGGAACAGGCAAGGAGGGCATTAATCAGAGAGGCAACAAAGACACCAATGATAACCCTGAAGGAGCTGCAAAGCTCCAAAGCGGAGATTGGAGTATCTATCCATAGGACCACTTTAAGCCGAACACTCCACAGAGCTGGGCTTTATGGAAGAGTGGCCAGAAAAAAGCCATTGCTTCAAGAAAAAGCAAACACGTTTGGTGTTCGCCAAAAGGCATGTGGGAGACTCCCCAAACATATGAAAGAAGGTACTCTGGTCAGATGAGACTAAAATTGAGCTTTTTGGCCATCAAGGAAAACGCTATGTCTGGCGCAAAGACAACACCTCTCATCACCCCGAGAACACCATCCCCACAGTGAAGCATGGTGGTGGCAGCATCCTGCTGTGGGGATGTTTTTCATCGGCAGGGACTAGGAAACTGGTCAGAGTTGAAGGAATGATGGATGGCGCTAAATACAGGGAAATTATTGAGGGAAACCTGTTTCAGTCTTCCAGAGATTTGAGACTGGGACGGAGGTTCACCTTCCAGCAGGACAATGACCCTAAGCATACTGCTAAAGCAACACTTGAGTGGTTTAAGGGGAAACATTTAAATGTCTTGGAATGGCCTAGTCAATGCCCAGACATCAATCCAATTGAGAATCTGTGGTATGACTTAAAGATTGCTGTACACCAGCAGAACCCATCCAACTTGAAGGAGCTGGAGCAGTTTTGCCTTGAAGAATGGGCAAAAATCCCAGTGGCTAGATGTGCCAAGCTTATAGAGACATACCCCAAGAGACTTGCAGCTGTAATTGCTGCAAAAGGTCGCTCTACAAAGTATTGACTTTGGGGGGGGGGGGGGGGGGGGGGGTGAATAGTTATGCACGCTCAAGTTTTCTGTTTTTTTGTCTTATTTCTTGTTTGTTTCACAATAAAAAATATTTAGCATCTTCAAAGTGGTAGGCATGTTGTGTAAATCAACTGATACAAACCCCCCAAAACATCTATTTTAATTCCAGGTTGTAAGGCAACAAAATAGGAAAAATGCCAAGGGGGGTGAATACTTTCGCAAGCCACTGTACACACAAACAAAGCAGCTAATACACAGTTAATAAATTAAGTTGTAACAATTCACTATACCAGTAAAAAGCATGAGCTGACGCAAACTCCAAAATGTGCTGACTAACTTCTTCTTCTTCTTCTTCTTCTTCTTCTTCTTCTTCTTCTTCTTCTTCTTCTTCTTCTTCTTCTTCTTCTTCTTCTTCTTTCTTCTTCTTCTTCTTCTTCTTCTCTTCTTCTTCTTCTTCTTCTTCTTCTTCTTCTTCTTCTTCTTCTTCTTCTTCTTCTTCTTCTTCTTCTTCTTCTTCTTCTTCTTCTTCTTTTTCTTCTTCTTCTTCTTCTTCTTCTTCTTCTTCTTTCTTTCTTCTAACCTTTAGAGTGTCTTACTTTCTTTCTTTTCATACATTCACCAAATACATCTCCATTGTTGCAACATAACATTTGTGGTTCGGTTGCATCAACGTTGCACAACCCTAAAGCATGATCATAATGTCCCAAGGATCTTGAACAACATTGTGTGAAGTTGCATCATGAATGTGTCGTCACTCATCAATTATCCGGGCACCACACCTGCACAGTGAATGACAATTAGCTGACTAGTGAGCTCACTACCTTTGTGCAGTGTCCAGGAGTTGGAAGATTTGTTTTCTGCTGCACATCTAAACCGTTTCACTGTTTTATCAGCAGCAGGATCCAGCTCAGAGCCCAGCATTAGATCAGACATATAAGTATTACAGAGTTTTTTTTTTTTTACAACTTTCCCATCATACATTTTGTCTGTCATAGTTGACGTGTACCTATGATGAAAATTACAGGCATCTCTTATCTTTTTAAGTGGGAGAACTTGCAAAATTGGTGGCTGACTAAATACTTGTTTTCCCCACTGTAAAGCAATGTCATGTCTTAACCAGGGACGCTAAGACAACACAACGATAAACACACACACACACACACACAAACACACACACACACACACAAGCATTTGTATGAAAAGTTGTTGTTACATGTTTTTACCATGTTTTCTGGGATATCATATCATATAAGGGTGTGTATGAGTCTCAATCAACATTGACCTTTTCCCATTTAATTGTTTAATGCCATCATATAGTACAGCACATCTTGGTCTGGAAGTTTATGTGAATGTGGTTAATGAGGCCTGTGATTACATGTCGGCCTTGGTCCAGAGGATCCTGTGGTCTATGAGGCCTACACTGTAAAAAATGATTCAGGGACTTAATATAGCCCCGAAAATGTATGATTATTTCTGGTTTTACGTCAATTATTCTGTCTCTCCATAGCTAATAAACCATCCTCTGTCTCTCCATAGCTAATAAACCATCCTCTGTCTCTCCACAGCTAATAAACCATCCTCTGTCTCTCCATAGCTAATAAACCATCCTCTGTCTCTCCATAGCTAATAAACCATCCTCTGTCTCTCCATAGCTAATAAACCATCCTCTGTCTCTCCATAGCTAATAAACCATCCTCTGTCTCTCCACAGCTAATAAACCATCCTCTGTCTCTCCATAGCTAAAAACCATCCTCTGTCTCTCCACAGCTAATAAACCATCCTCTGTCTCTCCATAGCTAATAAACCATCCTCTGTCTCTCCACAGCTAATAAACCATCCTCTGTCTCTCCATAGCTAATAAACCATCCTCTGTCTCTCCATAGCTAATAAACCATCCTCTGTCTCTCCATAGCTAATAAACCATCCTCTGTCTCTCCACAGCTAATAAACCATCCTCTGTCTCTCCACAGCTAATAAACCATCCTCTGTCTCTCCATAGCTAATAAACCATCCTCTGTCTCTCCACAGCTAATAAACCATCCTCTGTCTCTCCATAGCTAATAACCATCCTCTGTCTCTCCATAGCTAATAAACCATCCTCTGTCTCTCCATAGCTAATAAACCAGTCCTCTGTCTCTCCATAGCTAATAAACACCATCCTCTGTCTCTCCATAGCTAATAAAAAACAAACAGATGTGTGAGGAAAAGTGCATCAGAGCGTGACTATACAATGAGCCTGTTAATCATACCACTCAGTGAAGGGGGGTGGCAGCCGTGCCTCTTGCCAAGAATTACATATCCGATGAAGCAATAAAAAGAGAAAGAGCGAGGAGAGAAGAGGATAGAGCAGAGATAGAAATAGTTATTCCCTCGTCTCTCTCGCCAACTGATTAGCTGCATTAGTATGGCCAGGACAAGCTATAGTAGAGAAGAGGGACTTTAAAAAAAAAAACCAAAACCCAAAAGTTGGGGTTGGGGCCCTTTGAAGAATGGAAAAAACCCCCAGTGGCTAAAATTTCCCCAAGTTTATAGAGACAAAACCCCCAAAGAGACTTGAAAGCTGTAATTGTTTGCAAAAGGTCGCTCTACAAATTTAATTGATTTTGGGGGGGGGGGGGGGGGGGGGGTGAATATTTTTAAAGTCAATTTTTTCTTTTTTTTTGTTTTTATTTCTTTTTTTTGGTTTCACAATAAAAATTTTAGCATCTTCAAAGGGGTGGGCATGTTGTGAAAAATCAACGGGAAAAACCCCCCCCCAAAACATTTTTTTTTTAAATTTCCCGGGTTTTTTGAGGCAAAAAAATAGGAAAAATGGCCGGGGGGGGTTGAATATTTTCGAAAACCCCACTGTCCCCAACAAACCCAAAACACAAATCCCATTTAAAAAATTTAAAGTTTTTTAACCCTTTCCCACTATACCAGTAAAAGCATGAGCTACCCCAAACTCCAAAATGTGCTGACAAAATTTCTTCTTTCTTCTTCTTTTTTCTTTCTTTTTTTCTTCTTCTTCTTTTTTCTTTTTCCTTTCTTTTTTTCTTCTTCCTTCTTCTTTTTTTTTCTTTTTCTTTCCCCTTTTCCCCTTCTTCTTCTTTTTTTCTTTTCTTCTTCTTTTTTCTTTCTTCTTTCCCCCCCCCCGGGGGGCCCCCCCCCGTCAACCTTTTAGGGGGGCAATTTTTCCCAACATTCACCCAAAACATCCCCGGGGGGAAACAAACATTTGGGGGGGGGTTCACAACGGGCACAACCCAAACCGACCAAGGGGGGCCCCCGGGGTTGAACAACAGGTGTGAATTGCATCTTTAAGGGGGGTCTTTCACCCCCAAAAATCCGGGCACCCACCCGCACTAAAATGACAATGAGCGGACTAGGGAAGCTCCCTCCCTTTTGGTGCAGGTCCAGGAGGGGGGAGTTTTTTTTTTGCTGCTGCACCCAAAACCCCCGCACGGGTTTTTACCACAGGATCCAGCTCAGACCCCCAGAAATTTAGATCAACATAGAAGTTTTTTCCCGGGGTTTTTTTTTTTTACAAACTTTCCCATCATACATTTTTGCCCTGTCTATTTTGAGGGGGTTACCTAGGGATAAAATTAAAAAAGGAAACTCTTATTTTTTTAAGGGGGGAGAATTTTGAAAAATTTGGGGGGCCCCCCCCCTACTAAATGGGGGTTTCCCCCGGGAAAGAAAATGTCAGGGGTTTTAAAACCCCAAAGGGACGCTAAGCCCAACCCAGTAAACACACACAACCCCACACACAAAACACCACACACACAACAACTTTTGGGTATAAAAAGGGTTTTTGGGGAAAAAAATTTTTTTTTTTTTCCCAGGGGTTTCCTTCCCTGGGATACCAATCATAGGGGGTGTGTAAGAGCCCTCAACAACATTAAACCTTTTTCCCCCTTTTTAAATTTTTTTAATGCCACCAAAAGGGGACACCATCGGGGGCCGGGTTTTTTTAAAGGTGAATGTTTTTAATGGGGCCCGGGAAAAATACATGTCGGGCCTTTGGGGCCCGGGGATCCGGGTCTTGGGGCCCTTTAAAAGGGGAAAAAAAATTATTCAGGTTTAAAATGGGCCCCGAAAATGTATGTTATTTTTCTGGTTTTAACTCTTACCCTGTTCTCCATACAATAAACCACCCTGCCTCCATAGCTAAAACCACCCGGGCTCCCACAGCTAAAAACCACCGGGGGCGCCCAACAAGAAACCATCCCCCCCCAACTAATAAACCACCCTTTTTCCTCCAAGCAAAAACCACCGGGGGCCGCCAACAAAAAAAAACCCCCCCGGGTTTTCCCACCCTAAAAAAAACCACCCCCGCTCCCAACTAAAAACCCCCGAAACCCCGGGGGGGCCCCACAGCAAAAAACCACCGGGGGGGCCCCATATAAAACCACCGGGGGGGCCTCCCCAAAAGCAAAAACCATCCTCGGCCCCAACCCCCGCCCCAAGCAAAAAACCACCGGGGGGGCCCCCAAAGCTAATAAACCATCCTCGGCCCCAAGCAAAAACCCCCCGGTCCCCACAGCTAAAAACCACCCGGCTCCCAACCCTAAAAAAAAAAAACCAAAAAACCCCCCCCGGCCAAAAAGGGAAACCCACCCGGTTGGGCGGGCCCGGGCGAAAGGAAAAAAAGGTGGGGGGAAAAAAGGGGGGGCGAGAAAAAAAAAAGGAACCAAAAAATTGGGGCCCCCTCCCAGGCGAAGAAAACCACCTCGGGCCCCCCCAAGCAAAAAACCCAAATTTCCCCCCCGGGGCCCCCCAGAAACCCCGAAGAAAACCCACCCCGGCTCCCCCTTTTTAGCTAAAAAAAAAAACAGGGGGGGGAAAAAAACCACAAAAAGGGGGCCCGGAAAAGGAACCGGGGAATCAGACCAACTCCATGGAGGGGGGTGGCCCCGGGCCCTTTCTGCCAAGGGGTTACATATTTTCCCCACAGGGGAATGGAAAAGGAGAAAAGGAGAGAGAGAGAGGAGAGAAGAAAAGCGAAAAAGCGAGGCCTTAAAAGAGAGAGAGCGCTTAAAATCCCCCTCTTTTCCCCGCACCCCCGTTTAGCTGCATTAGTGTGGGGGCCAGGCCAAACCCCCCTGTAGAAGAGCCCGTGGGTAGAAGAAACAGAAAGGTAAACTGACAGGGCCAAGGCTGTTTTGTCCATAATTTTGGGGAAGCTGATTGTTATAAATTGTTTTTTATAGATCCCGGTTTGTGTTCTCCCTTCCAGTATTAATAACATAATAAAATCCATTTAGCAGACATTTTTTCCAAAAGCATTTAAAATCATGCGTGAAATACATTTTTGGGGGAGGGTGGCCCCGGGGTTTTAACCCACTCCCTTTGGGGTTTTACAACGCCGTGCCCCCCCCAAGCAAGATCCCAGGACCAATAAAACCACCCGGATGCCCACTGAAATTATTTCCCAAAATGTGAGATAAAGGATTTAGATCAAATCGATAAATAAAAATTTTTTTAAATATAGAGACAAAAGGGGCCCGTGAGAAGAGAGGTTTACAGAGTTTAGAAAAGGGGACAGGAGAGACGGAGAGAGAGACAAAAAGATGGGAGAGACGGGGGAAAGTAGAGAGGGGAGAGAGAAAGGAAGGAATTGAGAGAGAAGAGAGAGAGAACAGAAAAGAGAAGAGAAGAGAAGGAGAGAGAAGAGGGGGAGAGAAAAGAGAAAAAAGAGAAAAGAGAGAAAAATTATAAAAAAATATAGATAAAAGGGAAAATAAAAGGGGGAGGGGAAGGGTTAGAGAAGAGGAAAAAAGTTTTAAATTAAAGGGGAGAGAGAGAAGAGAGGGAGAGAAGGAGACAAAAAAGAAAAAAATAATAGGTTTTACGGGGAGAAAAACTTTTCCTCTCCCCCCCTCCCCCCCCTCCCCCTCTTTTCCCTCCTCCCCCTCCCCCCTCCCCCCCGGGGCTCTCTCTTTCCCCCTCCCCCCCTTTTCCTCTCCCCCCTTTTCCCCCCTCTCCCCCCCCCCCCCTCTCTACCTCTCTCCCCTCTTTTTCCCCCACCTCCCTCTCCCTTTTCTTTTCCTCTCCCCCCCTTTTCTTTTCCTTCCCTCCCCTTTTTTCTTCCCCCCCCTTTCTCCTTCTCCTTTTCCTTCCCTCTTTTTTCGTTTCTCTTCTTTTTCCCCCCTCTATGCCCCCCTCTTCTCTTTTCCCCCTCTAACAACCCCCATTTTTTTTCTTTTCCTAGCCCAAATTTTATTGAGCAAAACCCCCATAAAAAAACTTAGCTACAAATAGAGAGGGGGTTTTTAAGGATAGAAAGACATTTTCCCCCCGGGCTATTTATTTTTTTTTAGATGGGGGAAGTTTTTGTTTTCTACCTTTATAGGGTTCCCGTTGCCGGATTTGGGATGATTTTGGTTTTTGTTTTGTTTCCCTTTAAATTTGGATTTTTTATTCCCAAGTTTCCCGGGTTGGGGCAGCTTTAACCCCAAAGGGACATTTGTTCACCCAACACCCCAAAGCAAAAGCGGTCCTTCCGCAACAGCCCCCTTTTTCCGCAGCTAGGGGAAATGTCAGTGTGAATGAATACATGGTAAGTAGATACACTCTCCTATTAATTTCCTCCTCAGAGGGGCCGCTCTCTGTCATGAACCTGGGAGTGATTACCATTGACATTCTCCTTTAACATACTTAAGTCACCTTGAATAGCTGCTCAGTGGGACCACTGCATGATATTGAATATTTGGTGCAGCAGTAGACGGGCGGAGGAGTGGAGGAGGGGAGGCCGGGGCCCAGAGACGCGACCAACTGTGTTAAGTAATTTTATTCTGTATCTATGGACGCGACCTAGTCAGTCGTTCTAAATATTCTATTGCCATACCGGCTGGCAACGTTCTTATCCCTTGCTTGCTAGCTAGCCAACTACGGCTAACTTACAGTCACGTCAAACAGTGCAGCCAGAATAACAGCAAAGTACAGTGGCTTGCGAAAGTATTCACCCCCACTTGGCATTTGTCCTATTTTGTTGCCTTACAACCTGGAATTAAAATGGATTTTGGGGGGGTTTGTATCATTTGATTTACATAACATGCCTACCACTTTGAAGATGCAAAATACATTTATTTTGTGAAACAAACAAGAAATTAGACAAAGAAACAGAAAACTTGACCGTGCATAAATATTCACCCCCCAAAGTCAATACTTTGTAGAGTCACCTTTTGCAGCAATTACAGCTGCAAGTCTCTTGGGGTATGTCTCTATATGCTTGGCACATCTAGCCACTGGGATTTTTGCCCATTCTTCAAGGCAAAACCGCTCCAACTCCTTCAAGTTGGATGGGTTCCGCTGGTGTACAGCAATCTATAAGTCAAACCACAGATTCTCAATTGGATTGAGGTCTGGGCTTTGACTAGGCCATTCCAATACATTTAAATGTTTCCCCTTAAACCACTCAAGTGTTGCTTAAGCAGTATGCTTAGGGTCATTGTCCTGCTGGAAGGTGAACCTCCGTCCCAGTCTCAAATCTCTGGAAGACTGAAACAGGTTTCCTTCAAGAATTTCCCTTTATTTAGCGCCATCCATCATTCCTTCAATTCTGACCAGTTTCCCAGTCCTTGCCGATGAAAAACATCCCCACAGCATGATGCTGCCACCACCATGCTTCACTGTGGGGATGGTGTTCTCGGGGTGATGAGAGGTGTTGGGTTTGCGCCAGACATAGCGTTTTCCTTGATGGCCAAAAAGCTTTGCAGCTCCTTCAGGGTTATCTTTGGTCTCTTTGTTGCCTCTCTGATTAATGCCCTCCTTGCCTGGTCCATGAGTTTTGGTGGGCGGCCCTCTCTTAGCAGGTTTGTTGTTGTACAATATTCTTTCAATTTTTTAATAATGGATTTAATTGTACTCTGTGGGATGTTCAAAGTTCCGGATATTTTTTTATAACCCAACCCTGATCTGTGCTTCTCCACAACTTTGTCCCTGACCTGTTTGGAGAACTCCTTGGTCTTCATGATGCCGCTTGCTTGGTGGTGCCCCTTGCTTAGTGGTGTTGCAGACTCTGGGGCCTTTCAGAACAGGTGTATATATACTGAGATCATGTGACAGATCATGTGACACTTAGATTGCACACAGGTGGACTTTTTTAATCTAATTATGTGACTTCTGAATGTAATTGGTTGCACATGATCTTATTTAGGGGCTTCATAGCAAAGGGTGTGAATACATATGAACGCACCTCTTTTCCGTTATTTATTTTAGATAATGTTTTGAAACAAGTTATTTTTTAAATTTAACTTTGACTATTTTGTGTATGTCCATTACATGAAATCCAAATAAAAATCCATTTAAATTACAGGTTGTAATGCAACAAAATAAGAAAAATGAGGGATGAATACTTTTGCAAGACACTGTAGCTGCATTTTCATTTGTTTAAGCTTTTTTCTATTGACATTTATTTGGATACCTTCATAAGAATGAGTTAATGAGGCCATTTCAACTGGCATAGAAAATGTACTCACTCGTGAGGACACTGTTGTTCAGAGGAGCTAGGCAACAACACAGCTACATTAACACAATCACTTCAAACTGAAGCTGGAAAGACTTCAAACTAGTTGCATTTAGTTTTGTTTGACCTGTTTTCTATTGACATTTCTTTGTATATGTCCATAAAAATCATGTTGATTCATGATTTCGACTGGCTGAGAAAAGCTGCCTGCCTGTCTGTCTCGTATCGACTCCTACACGTTCATTAAAACTCGTTCATTATTATGGGACAGCTGGAGATCAAATTTCAATATTGAAACAATGTTGCAAATGTCAGAGAGACAGACCGCAAGGTTTATTCAAATCTCTACTGTTGAAAACTCAATGTTTTATAGTGGAGATCAAGTGTATAAATTGCCTGGCTGGGCTGATGAGACAGTGTATTGTGCAGTGAGATGGAACAGAGTAAATATGCATTTCAACGTTATAGCTTTAGCCGGTGTTAACTTGTGGAATAGACACCAGCTGGAATGCGGTTTAAACCAATCAGCATCCAGGATTATACCCACCCGTTGTATAATCATTCTTATTACTATGTAATAACCAACCTCCTAATCCCTACGTGCGTTTCTGTGATCAGGGGTAGAAAACAAGTAAAGAGGACAGGAAAATACAGGATGTCAATACTTATCTTCAAATCTTCACTTCCTGTTTGGATACAAATCGGTGGGGGAGAATGGAGTGACTGTCCCAGTTCTCAATTAACATTTTCAGAATGTCCCAAATGGTAGAATATTCTCTAAATAGTGTACTATATATATATATATATATAGTAGTGTGCCAGGGCCCATAAATAGTGTGTCAGGACCCATAGGGAATAGGGTGACAATTGGGACACACCCTAGTGTGTCTAAATACCCTCATTGAGTAGCGTCACTACTTCCAGGCCTGCTCCTCTCAGCACAGGAGAGAGCTTTCTGATTAGAAACACTGATAAACACAGATATAATCTGCTCTTTGGCAAATTAATCCTATTATTCCAGACACCTTCTAGATACTTCCGCGGATACTTGGTTACATATTGTGTAATCCAGTTCACTGAACATTGTACTGCCTGAATCACATTCATCTCACAGCAAGTCCTCACAGGCCAGAATCTGTTGATATATAAATACATTCCAGAGGAATAAGAAAAAATATTATTGCTGTTTTATCCAAGGTACCATTGGATATGCTTGATTTTACACGAGAAGTCAAACTTTATGTATATGTCTATGTAACAACATTTCCATCTAAAGCCTCAAACTATTTCCATTGGCTACATTCCAAATGGCACAATTGTCCCTGTATCCTGTAGTGAACTAATTTTGACTAGAGCACATAGGGATCTGGTCTAAAGTAGTGCACTATATAGGGAATAGAGTGGGATTTGGAATGTAACCACTGTTTGTTTTGAGACAAATACGACCAGATGTCTGCTCTAGCAGGAGGGGTGGTAGCTGGAACATTCTCTGTACCCCTGAGAGAATAGATAAATTGTACTCCCGAGTGGCGCAATGGTCTAAGGCACTGCATCGCAGTGCTAGCTGTGCCACTAGAGATCCTGGTTGGAGTCCAGGCTCTGTCGCAGCCGGCCGAGACCGGGAGACCCATGGGCGGCGCACAATTGGTACAGCGTCGTCCAAGGTAGGGGAGGGTTTGGCCGGCAGGGATGTGGGTTTGTTTCCCAAGGGGGGCCAGTATGATTTTTTGTAATTTTTATAAACATGTATGCATTCACTAACTGTAAGTCGCTCTGGATAAGAGCGTCTGCAAAATGACTCAAATGTAAAATGTAAATAAATAGACTTATCTACTTTAATCAGCTCACCACAGGAAGAAGTTAGCAACAGGGTAATCTTACTAACTATTTAAACAACTAACATTACTACTACGACTACTAAACCTACAAACTAATCTACTAACTACTAAAAGATTACTACACTCTACACCTAACAGACACTATACCACACTACAACGTATACCCCTACTATACACAAGCTACTTACTACTACTATACGACTACTACACTACTGACTACTACTTACACGACACGAACTACTAGACTACTACTACGTACAGATACACAACTACTATACTACACAGCTAAGCAACTACCTACTTACTACTACTACTACTACTGTACTACTACACGTTAACTACAATACTATAATACTACTGCACGAATACTACTACGCCACTACGACTGACTACGACTACAACGACTACGACGCTTACAGGACAAAGACGACGAGACGACGAGGGACGACGGAACGGACAAACAAGACGAGACAAACGACGACGACGACGACGACGACGACGACCCCACGACGACGACGACGACGAAGCACGACGACGACGACGACGACGAGACTACGACACCAGCGACCTAACACGACTACTACACACACGAGAAACCCAACGACGACGAGACCGACGACGACGAGACGACGACACCACGACGACTACGACTACACGACGATAAACGAGACGAGACGACACAGACCGAACGACACACCACCACTTACTACGACGAACTACACTACGACGACGACGACGACTCACCACACCACCACAGATACACGACATGTACGACTACGCCACACACCTACGAATATACTACGACGAATACACCGACTACGAGACTACACACTAAACGCACACGACACACAGACGACGACAGCGGACGACGACGAAGACGACACGCCCGACGAGGGACGACACTACAGCGACGAACGACGAAAAAGACAAAGACGAACAGACAACACGACACACGACGACGAGACTACCCCGACGACCAAACGACACGACAGACGGGACCCACCACGACGACGACACGACGACACGAAGACGACGACAACGACGACACACACTACGACAACGACGACAAAAGAACGACAGACGCTACTAAAGAATAAGTACACGACACGACGACAACTACGGAACTACTCTAATAATTTAAAACTACTACTACCACCACACTACACTACCGCCGCGCCACTACTACTATACTACCACCACTATACCGCTACTACACTACACTACACGCTACTACTACACACCCACTACGACTACCACCTACACTACTACACCCCCTTACACGGAACTACTACTACACGACTACTACGAATACTACTACTACTACTAAAACTACAATACTAACTATACGACTACTACAAACCCACTACTGACCACCACTACTACTACACCCCCGCCACTTACTACAAATACCGCTACTACTACTACTACTACTACCGTCCCTACTCTATATACCACTACACCACTCTACCGACTACTACTAGTACTACTACTACTACTACTACTACAAATACTACTACTACTAACTCCCATAACTCCGCTACACTCTACCATACTACTCCTACTACTACCACTACTACTATATACTCCCCTTACTACAACTACCGTACTACTACTACTACCCTACTAATGACATACTACTTATAATAAAATACTATACTATTTACTATTCTACTACTATCTGTTACTACTACTACTACTACTACTTACTAATCTACTACTACTGCTATACTACTACTACTACTACAAACTGCTACTACTGTGTACAAAACTATTGCTATACTACTACTATACTACTATGCTATGCTACTACTACTACTGCGCTGCTGTGTAATACACTACTACTACTATACTGTTACTACTACTATGCTAATACTACTACTACTACTCTACTACTACTACCACTATTACTACTACTAATCTAATACTACTACGGTTTGCTACTACTACTACTTACTCTACAACTGCTACTTACTGCATATATCTACACTACTCTAGGCAAACTACGCTACTGCTACACTACTACAAACTACTTGAAACTCACACGTTACACTACTACGACTACACTACTTACTACTTATACTATCACTATTACTATAACTACTACTTACTACTGCTACTACTACTGCGTATCCCTATATTGACTACTAATACTACTGCTATACTGCTACTGCATACTACTATGCTGCTGCTGTGTGCTAATACTTACTACAAATACTACTGTTATACTACTATGCTAATATACTACTACTACTGTTATACTATACCACTATTTAATATTTACTAATACTAATACTACTACTGCTGCTGCTACTACTACTACTACTACTACTATATGCTACTGCTACTGCTATTACTACATACTACTACACTACTACTCTACTAATATGCTGTGTTTACTACTATACTACTATTACTACTACTACTGCTATATGTACTACTGCTCTATGCTATTAACTACTACTAACTACTACTACTGTGCTTACTACTATACTACTACAAATAAGCTACTGCTACTGAATTACTACACACTACTATTTACTACTACAAACTAATACTGCTGCTGCGACTACTACTGATACTGCTAGCTACTGAAATATACTACTACTACTACACACTACTAATACTACTACTACTACTACTACTTACTATACTACTACTGGTTTGCTACACCACTACTACTACTACTACTTACTATACTCTACTACTAATGTGACTAATACGTTACTACTATACTGCTGCTGCTATCCCACGACTACTACTACTACTACTACTACTACTACTCTACTAATGCTGCACTGCTACTGCTACTACTACCTCTACTACTACTTACTACTACTACTTATACTACTATACTACTGATACTACACTACTACTACTATTACTACTACTACCTGCTTTACTATCTATACTACTAATGCTACTGTACTGCATTACTACTACTAAAATCTACTAACTACTACTACTACCACTATGGCTGCTGCTACTACTACACTACTACTACTACTACTACTGCTCTCTACTACTATATATACTGTACTGCTACTGTTATTACTATACTACTACTACTACTTCTGCTGTTTTAATACTACTACTACTACTACTACTGCTGCTATACTACTAAACTATACTACTACTACTTTTTACAATTACTGTACTTGTTTGCTGCTACTACTATACTATATGTGCTAATGCTACTGCCCCTTACTACTCTTACTACTACTACTACTATTTACTACTGTAACTACATCTACTACTACTGCTGCTCTACTACTATACTACTACTACTACTACTGCTATGCTACTGCTACTGCTATTACTACTCCTACTACTACACTACTATTACTACTACTACTGCTGTTTGCTATATTTACTACTACTACTGCTACTGCTATATGCTTTAAATACTACTACTACTACTATACTATACTACTACTACTACTACTGTAACTACTACTACTACTGCTGCTATACATACTCTACTACTACTGCTGTACTGCTACTGCTACTACTACCTCTACTACTATACTACTGTTACTACTACTACAACTATGCTACTACACTACTACAACTACTGCACTACTACTGCACTACTACTACTGCTACTGCTATACTACTACTACAACACCACACTACAAACTATACCCACAAACTACTACTACTACCTCTACTACTATTTACTACTGTTACTACACTACTACTACTGCTACTACTACTACTACTACTACGGCAATACATGCTATGCTACTCCCAATACACTACTACTCCCTACTGCTACGACTACTACTACTACGACCCCCAAACATACGACTAGACCAACCCCACGACTGACGTATACCACCAACCCACCAGAAGACACCACACTCCGACGACGACACGACGTACAAAGACGACGACGACACGACCCACACCAAACCACCCACTACACACAGACAGACGACCCCACCTCACCACCACCACACGACACACGACCACCAACGAACGACGACCACGACAACACACACCTCTACACGGAAGGGGACACGTACTCACGACTACGCTACACACTAATACTAGGCTACTACTACGGCTACTACATTAACTATACGACACGACGACTACTACCACCACGACGACGACGACGACCAGACCACACGACGACACGACCCCCAAACCCACAGACGAGACCACGACGGCCGACGGCGACACAGACCCCACCACCACCACACCAAGACCCACACCAAGACCACCACTACGACACGACGACGACGACGAAGACCACGACGACGACGACGACCACGACGACGACGACGACGACGAAGACCACGACGACGACGACACCACGACGACGACGACGACGACGAAGAAGAAAACACGACGACGACTAGGGACCACGAGACGACGACGACGACACGACGACGAAGACCACTACGACGCTACACCACAAATACGACTACACTACGACGACACGACTACAGAGTACTACTACTATAGTAGACCCAACTACATACTATACTACTATACTACTATACACTACTACCACCACCATACCCACACCTATACCACCACTAAAAACTACATTTACTAATAATAATACTACAAACAAACAATATATTTTTTTAAAGTATGCCCTATTCAGATATTAATTATGAAAACTCAATGGTGCATATACAAGTGACTCCTTGTATCCCCTCGTAAAGCATGTGACTCCTTGTAGAACCCTCTTAAAGCATGTCACTCCTTGTAGAACCCTCTTAAAGCATTTTATTCACCAGTAAATCAACAAATTATTAATATGGGACCGAAGAATGGAGCGCAGAGGGTCCACACTGAACAAATACATTGTTAAGATTTAAAGAAAATAGAACAGGTGACTTCCTACCACTGCGTGATTTTTGGGAATTTTTAATTTTGGAACCTGGTCAAATGAATGGAGATTAAGTCAGGCGTACTCGAAGTTTGGCTCAGAGAGAGAGCAGAGAGAGGCCTGCATCATTGATACAGTGCAGTAGCACCGACTCGCATCAGAAGACAGAAAACATGTCACCAACTGCAGTACGGCAGAAACGAACAAACATGAATTATCAAAGTGTGAAAGATTTATCAGAGATCTCTTCCTGGCCAGCTCTTTCCCAGCGTTCCCACATCATGTCTTGTCAATCATTTGAAACTTGTACGGTCCAAATGGCAACCTTTTCCTGATAGGGCACATTTTTAATGAGCTCTATGCCTGGGATGATCTTCTAGATATTAGGGATGAAGTAGGATGGCTCGGATGTCTGTTAGATTAGGGTAAGTCAGGATGGGAGTAATCCTTGAATAGTAGGATGAATAGGATGGATGTATCTTTAGAATAGTGGTATGAAGTCAGGATGGGGTATCCTTATTGAATTAGGATAGAGACTGGTGGGATGTATCCTTTTAGAATATTAGGGATGAAGTCAGGATGGGCTGGGATGTATCCTTTTAGAATAGTAGGGATGAAGTCAGGATGGGATGTATCCTTTTAGAATAGTAGGGATGAAGTCATGGGTACCTTTGAATATTAGGGATGAACAGGAGGATGGATGTACCTTTTAGAATATAGGGATGGATAGTCAGGAGGGCTGGGATGTATCTTTTGAATATTAGGGATGAGTCAGGATGGAGATTATCCTTTTAGAAATTAGGGATGAAGTCAGATGGGAGGGTTACCTTTTAGAATATAGGGATGGAAGGTCGGCATGGGATGGATACTTTTAGAAATTAGGGTGAAGTAGGGTGGGTTTGGATGTATCCTTTTAGAATTTAGGATGAGTCAGGATGGGATGTATCCTTTGGGAAATACTTGAATATGGGATGAAGTCAGGTGGGATGTATTTTTTTAATATTAGGGAAGTCAGGGGATGGGGGTGACCCTTTAGAATTAGTAGAAATGGTGGGATGTATCTTAATATGGATGAAGTCAGGGGATGACCTTTTAGAATATTAGATGAATCAGGATGGGTGGATCCTTTAAAATTAGGGATAAAGTCAGATGGGCGGATGTTCCTTTAGAATATTAGGATGAATCAGATGGGAGGATCTAAAATTAGATATTAGGATGGATTTAGAAGTCAGTATGGGATAAGAAATTTAGTAATTGTATCTAGATATGGATGGATCGTGATTAATTTAGGTAAAATTTTGGGAAGCGGGTGATTTTTTATTTAGGGATGAAGCAGGGGCTGGGATGTATCCTTTTAGAATATTAGGGATGAAGTCAGGATGGGATGTATCCTTTTAGAATATTAGGAGGAAGTCGGCATGGGATGTATCCTTTTAGAATATTAGGGATGAAGTCAGGATGGGATGTATCCTTTTAGAATATTAGGGAGATGGAGGGTGTCCTTTGATATTAAGAATAGGAGGGCTGGGATGGATATTTAGAATGGATGTAATAGGAGGATTTTAGAATATTAGGATAAGTCGGAGGGTGGGTTATCTTTTAGAATTAGGGAGAAGGGATGGGAGGCTTTAAATATTAGGGATAAGTCAGTGGATGGGTATGTATCCCTTTAGAAATTTTGGATAGTGGGATGGATCCTTTTAGAATATTAGGGTGGAAGTCAGGATGGGTTTATCCTTTAGTTTATTAGGGAGAAGAGGATGGCCTGGGATGGACTTTTAGAAATTAGGGAATAATGGGATAGGATGAAAAGGGTTAATCGTTGGGATTATGTAGAAGTAAGGGATGAGTGGTAGTAGGGATGAATCAGGATGTGGAGATATTGAGGGATAATTCAGGATGGGATGATCTTTTAGATTTGGGATGATCAGGATGGGAGGATCCTTTTAGAATTTTAGGGATGAAGTCGGATGGAGTCCTTTTATGATTAGGGATGAAGTCAGGTGTGGATGTATGCTTGTAGAATATTAGGGATGAAGTCATTTGGAATTGGGGATGATGGAATTAGGAAGTAGGTGGGATGTATTTTAGAAATTGGGATGAATCCGAGGGTGTGGGATTTTTAGAATTGGGATGTAGTTAGGGATGGCAGGATGTCCATTTAGAATGGAGATTAGGATGGGGGGATGTAGTCAGTAGGGGATATCTTTAGATATTTAGGGATATAAGGGAGGAGCGGGAGTATCCTTTTAAATTTGGGATGAAGTAGGATGGGATGTATCCTTTTAGATTTGGGATGAAGTGAGGGATGTACTTTAGATGTAGGTTTGAAAGATCGGGATGATTGATTTGGTGGATGGGATGTATTTTGAATATTAGGGAGAAGTCAGGATGGGCTGGGATGTACCTTTTAGAATAGGGATAAGTCAATGGTTACCTTTAGAATTTTAGGGTATGGAAGGTGGGATGTATCCTTTTAATATTAGGGATGAAGTAAGGAGGGTGGGATCTTTTTAAATTAGGGAAAGTCAGGATGGGAGTATCTTTTAGAATTTGGGTTAAAGTCAATGGGCTGGTTTCCTTAGAATTTAGGATGAAGGGGGGGTGGGCTGTCCTGTTATCATTTGGAATATTAGGATGGAGTCGGGATTTAGATATTAGGATTTGAAGTAGGGGGATGTCATTGGTTGGTAGTTAGAATGTTAGGAGATTTTAAAATAGGGATACCTTTTGGTTGGGATGTATTAGGAAGGGTAGGGTACTTAGAATTGGGGGTGATTTTAGAATAGGATGAAGGTGGATGTCCTTTTAGAATTTGGGATTTTAGAGTGGATGAAGTCCGTTTGAATATTAGGGATGGTAGATGGGGTCTTTAGAATATTAGGGATTGAAGTCAGGATAGGTGGTGTATCCTTTTGAATTGGGATGAGAGTAGGATATTTTAAATATTAGGGAAGTGGATGGTGTATTTTAGAATTTAGGATGAAGGGATGGGAGATCCTTTTAGATTATAATAGAAGTGGGATGTTCGTTGTGGGATGAATAGGATGGGGGATGTACTTTAGAATTAGGGATGAATCTGTTGGGTGAGGGAGGGTTTAGACTATTAGGGATATTTAATGGAATGCGTGGATTAGGGGATGATTAGGATGGGGAATCAGTGTGGGAGAATATTTAGGATAAAGGATGAGCAGGGGGATTAGTTTATTTAGGGATGAGGAGGGGGGATGTATCCTTTTATTAGGGAGAAGCGATGGGGATGTATCCTTTTAGAATAGGGATGAAGTGGATGGGATGTATCCTTTTGAATATTAGGGATGAAGTCAGGATGGGCTGGATTATCCTTTAGAATCTGGGATGAATCAGGGATGGGATGTATCATTTAGGAATAGTGGAGATCAGGATGGGGGATTTTAATGATAGTGTGAAGTCGGATTGGTGTATCCTTTTAGAATATTAGGGATGAAGGGATGGGATTTGATCCTTTTAGATGTGGATGAAGTAGGATGGGATGTATCCTTTTAGAATATTAGGGATGAAGTGGGATGGGATATAATTTTTAGAAGAATATTAGGGATGAATAATGGCGGTTATTAAAATTTTAGGATGAAGTCAGGATGGGCTGGGATGTATCCATTTAGAATATTAGGGATGAATCGAGGGTGGGTGGATCTTTTGAATTTAGGGATGAAGTCTGATGATTTTATAATTGGGAAGTCGGGGGATCCTTTTGAATATTAGGGATGAAGTCAGGATGGGCTGGGATGTATCCTTTTAGAATATTAGGGATGAAGTCAGGATGGATGGCTGGGATGATCTTTAGATATGTGGATGAAGTCGGATGGGCAGTGATGTTCCATTTAGAAATTAGGGATAAAGAGGGAGGGTGTATTTTAGAATATTAGGGTGAATCAGGATGGGATGATTTAATTTAGGGATGAATAGGATGGGATGTATCCTTTTAGAATATTAGGGATGAAGTCAGGATGGGATTTATCCTTTTAGAATATTAGGGATGAAGCCGGGTGGGATGTTTCCTTATTAGGGATGAAGTTCGGTGGGATGGGATGTATCATTTTAGAATATTGGGGATGAATCAATCGGGCGGTTGGATGTCTCTTTAGAAATTATGAGAAGTCAGGATGGGCTGGGGATGTATCCTTTTAGAATTAGGGATGAAGTCAGGATGGGCGGGATGTATCCTTTTAAAATTAGGGTTGAAGTCGGAGGGGATATCCTTTTAGAATATTAGGGAGATAGGTGGGTTATCTTTTAGAATATTAGGG
The DNA here is from genome assembly GCA_902810595.1 of Coregonus sp. 'balchen'. Lineage (NCBI taxonomy): Eukaryota > Metazoa > Chordata > Actinopteri > Salmoniformes > Salmonidae > Coregonus > Coregonus sp. 'balchen'. The sequence continues at coordinate 42,506,624 of LR778258.1, forward strand.
ATGAGAGGATGGGTGGGATTCCTTTTAGAAATTAATGGATGAAGGGGGATGGCCTTAGAATCTTTAGGATTTTGGGTGGGAATCAGGGGGATGTTCCTTTAAATATTAGGGATAGTAGGATGGCTGGGATGTATCCTTTTAGAATATTAGGGATGAAGTCAGGATGGGATGTATCCTTTTAGAATATTAGGGATGAAGTCAGGATGGGATGTATCCTTTTGAAATTAGGGATGAAGTCAGGATGGGATATCCTTTTAAAATATTAGGGATGAAGTCAGGATGGGCTGGGATGTATCCTTTTGAATATTAGGGATGAAGTAGGATGGGATGGGTGTATCTTGAATATTAGGGAGAAGTCAGGATGGGCTGGGATGTATCTTTTAAATATTAGGGATGAGAGGTTGGATGATCCTTTTAGAATTAGGGATGAAGTAGAGGATGGGATTATCCTTTTAGAATTTAGGGTGAAGTCAGGATGGGGGTATCCTTTTAGAAATTAGGGATGAAGTCTGGATGGGAGTATCTTTTAAATTAGGGAGAGAGATGGCTGGGATGATCCTTTAGAATTTAGATGAAGTCAGGATGGGTGGGATGTTCCCTTTGAATATTGGGATGAGGATGGGCTGGGATGTATCCTTTTAGAATATTAGGGAAATAGTCGGTGGGAGTATCCTTTTAGAATATTAGGGATGAAGTCAGGATGGGGTATCCTTTTAGAATATTAGGGATGAAGTCAGGATGGGTGGATGTCCTTTTTTAGGATGATCAGGGGTGGATTGTATCTTTTGAATATTAGGGATAGCAGGATGGGATGTATCCTTTTAGAATATTAGGGATGAAGCAGGAGGGATGAAACCTTTAGAAAGTGGGATGGGGTGGGATGTGTATCCTTTTAGAATTAGGGATGAAGTCAGGATGGGATGGGATTTTTTTAATATTAGGGATGAAGTCAGGATGGGATGATCTTTTAGATTATTAGGGAAAATGGTGGGATGGATTCCTTTAATATTAGGGATGAGTCAGGATGGGTTTTCTTAGAATTTAGGGAGAAGTCAGGATGGGTGGGAGTATCTTTTAGAATATTGGGATGAGGATGGGCTGGGAGTACTTTTTAGATTAGTGGATGAATGGGGGTGTTGATGTTTTTTAGATGTTGGGATGAATAGTGGGGGGTTTATCCTTTGAATTTAGGGATGAAGTCGGATGGCGGATGTGTCCTTTTAGAATATTAGGTAAGTCGGAGGGCTGGGATGTACCTTTTAGAATATTAGGGATGAGTCGAGGGTGGGATTACCTTTTAGAATTGGGTGAAGTCAGGATGGGCTGGGATGTATCCTTTTAGAATATTAGGGAATGAAGTAGGGGAGGGGATTTTATTTGGAATTTTGAGGATGGGTGAGTTTTAGTTGGGATGAATTAGGAGGGATTACTTAATGGAGGAGTCGGATGGGATGTATCCTTTAGATTTAGGGTGAAGTCAGGATGGGGATTGATCCTTTTAGAATTTAGGGATAGCAGGATGGGATGTATCTTTTAGAATTTGGGTGAAGGGATGGGATGGTATCCTTTTAGAATTTAGGTGAAGTCAAGGCTGGGGGTGTATCCTTTTAGAATATTAGGATGAAGGGGGCTGGGATGTCCTTTAGAATATTAGGGATGGGTAGGTGGGGGTGGATCTTTTTAGAATATTAGGGATGAAGTCAGTGGGTGATTATTTAAATTAGGATGGTAGGAGGTGTGGAATTTTGATGGGATATAGGGAGGGGGTGGGGTTGTTTAGAATTAGGGAAAGTCGGGGCTGGGATGTATCCTTTTAGAATATTGGGATGAAGTAGGATGGGCGGGATGTACCTTTTAGATATTAGGGGAAGTCAGGATGGGTGGGATGTATCTTTTAGAATTGGGATGAAGTCGGGGGAGTGATTATTGATAGGGTCAGGATGGGGTATCCTTTTGAATTAGGTAAGTCAGATGGGATGTATCCTTTAGATTATAGGGATGAATCGGATGGGGATGGGATTATCCTTTAGAATTTGGGATGAAGCAGAGGGATGGGAGTACCTTTTAGAATATTAGGGATGAAGTGGATGGGATGGTATTTCTTTTAGAATATTAGGGATAGAAGTCAGGAGGGCTGGGATGTATCCTTTAGAATTTGGGATGAAGTCAGGATTGGTTTGTATCTTTAAATATAGGGATGAAGTCGGGGATGGGATGTATCCTTTAAATTGGATGAAGTAGGATGGGGATGTATCCTTTTGAATATTAGGGATATGGAGGGATGTATCATTTTAGAATATTAGGGATGAAGTCAATATGGCCTGGGATGTATCCATTTAGAATATTAGGGATGAAGTCAGGATGGGCTGGGATGTATCCATTTAGAATATTAGGGATGAAGTCAGGATGGGGATGTATCCTTTTAGAATATTAGGGATGAAGTCAGGATGGGCTGGGATGTATCCTTTTAGAATATTAGGGATGAAGTCAGGATGGGCATGGGATGTATCCTTTTAGAATATTAGGGATGAAGTCAGATGGGATGGGATGTATCCTTTTAGAATATTAGGGATGAAGTCAGGATGGGATGTATCCTTTTAGAATATTAGGGATGAATAGATGGGATGTCCTTTAGAAATAGGGATGAAGCCTGGATGGGATGGGGGTATCCTTTTAGAATATTAGGGATGAAGTCAGGGTGGGATGTATCTTTATTAGGGATGAAGCAGGGGCTGTATTATCCTTTAGAATATTAGGGATGATTCAGGGTGTGCTGGGATGTATCCTTGATGATATTAGGGATGAAGGCCGGGAATGATGGATGTATCCTTTTAGAATATTAGGGATGAAGTCAGGATGGGATGGGATGTATCCTTTTAAGAATATTAACGTCATATTATTAAGTCTTCAACACAGCGCTATTATCCAAATCATTTAATGGCTTGTGCAAATCACTCACTGAACCAAAGTTGGCACCAAAACAACTCACAGCAATTAAATCCAAATTCAACTTACCAGTTTAGAAGTAGACATGCTAAGCTGGGAGCTAGACAAGTCTGTTGACGACCGTAGCCTGATTCGTGGTACTCTGACAGCACACCCCATTACGTGGATTAAGTCCACACCACCCATCCTGAGATAAAGTTACATATTTTGGCAGCTATGTTTTTTTGGAACAGTCTTCACCCAGCTGTGTATTTGCAACACCATCTGTGATGCAATTTTATTAGGAATTTGCAATAGAAGGAGCAGGTACAAAGAAAAATTACATTACATTTGGGAACAGTACAATTAAAATTATATTGAAATCCAATGTACCCAGAGTCTTAAATACAGACATCTTAAGTGGTTTTGAATGGGTTTGATGTTAATGTTGGTCCTAATTTCGACAAGGGGCTTGTATAAAGCAGAGCTATTAAAAACAACAGGCAGAATTAGGACAATAGGTGTACTGAGTCACATCTACCGTCTGCATACTGTGGGCAAGAAAGAGCTGTAAACCTGTGGGCCAGAAAGAGCTGTAAACCTGTGGGCCAGAAAGAGCTGTAAACCTGTGGGCCAGAAACAGCTGTAAACCTGTGGGCCAGAAACAGCTGTAAACCTGTGGGCCAGAAAGAGCTGTAAACCTGTGGGCCAGAAACAGCTGTAAACCTGTGGGCCAGAAACAGCTGTAAACCTGTGGGCCAGAAAGAGCTGTAAACCTGTGGGCCAGAAAGAGCTGTAAACCTGTGGGCCAGAAACAGCTGTAAACCTGTGGGCCAGAAACAGCTGTAAACCTGTGGGCCAGAAACAGCTGTAAACCTGTGGGCCAGAAAGAGCTGTAAACCTGTGGGCCAGAAACTGCTGTAAACCTGTGGGCCAGAAAGAGCTGTAAACCTGTGGGCCATAAACAGCTGTAAACCTGTGGGCCAGAAAGAGCTGTAAACCTGTGGGCCAGAAAGAGCTGTAAACCTGTGGGCCAGAAAGAGCTGTAAACCTGTGGGCCAGAAAGAGCTGTAAACCTGTGGGCCAGAAACAGCTGTAAACCTGTGGGCCAGAAAGAGCTGTACACCTGTGGGCCAGAAACAGCTGTAAACCTGTGTGTGTGCATGCGTCTGTGTAATTAAAAAGCTTTTTTGTTTGTTTGTTTTTTGGACATCAGAGGCCTGTTACATATTCTGCTCGCTTTTCAAGAAGAGGCAAAAGGGACCTCCTTGAGTCTTCTTTCAGCACTGTGTCAGATCTCAGTGGGGGACACATTTACAATACAACGGGGGAGAGGGGAACGCTACGGTGGGGAAGAGGTGCCAACTCCCATTCAGACAGGAGTTTGATTCCCTGCGTGCCCCGCCTCCCTCCATCACAGACGCGCTGTGTCACACCGAGCTTCCCTGCCTCCCTCCATCACAGACGCGCTGTGTCACACCGAGCTTCCCTGCCTCCCTCCATCACAGACGCGCTGTGTCACACCGAGCTTCCCTGCTACTCCCTCCATCACAGACGCGCTGTGTCACACCGAGCTTCCCTGCTACTCCCTCCATCACAGACGCGCTGTGTCACACCGAGCTTCCCTGCTACTCCCTCCATCACAGACGCGCTGTGTCACAAAGAGCTTCCCTGCTACTCCCTCCATCAAAGACGCGCTGTGTCACACCGAGCTTCCCTGCCTCCCTCCATCACAGACGCGCTGTGTCACACCGAGCTTCCCTGCCTCCCTCCATCACAGACGCGCTGTGTCACACCGAGCTTCCCTGCCTCCCTCCATCACAGACGCGCTGTGTCACACCGAGCTTCCCTGCCTCCCTCCATCACAGACGCGCTGTGTCACACCGAGCTTCCCTGCCTCCCTCCATCACAGACGCGCTGTGTCACACCGAGCTTCCCTGCCTCCCTCCATCACAGACGCGCTGTGTCACACCGAGCTTCCCCGCCTCCCTCCATCACAGACGCGCTGTGTCACACCGAGCTTCCCCGCCTCCCTCCATCACAGACGCGCTGTGTCACACCGAGCTTCCCCGCCTCACTCCATCACAGACGCGCTGTGTCACACCGAGCTTCCCCGCCTCCCTCCATCACAGACGCGCTGTGTCACCACCGAGCTTCCCCAGCCTCCCTCCATCACAGACGCGCTGTGTCACAACCGAGCTTCCCCGCCTCCCTCCATCACAGACGCGCTGTGTCACACCGAGCTTCCCCGCCTCCCTCCATCACAGACGCGCTGTGTCACACCGAGCTTCCCCGCCTCCCTCCATCACAGACGCGCTGTGTCACACCGAGCTTCCCTGCTACTCCCTCCATCACAGACGCGCTGTGTCACACCGAGCTTCCCTGCTACTCCCTCCATCACAGACGCGCTGTGTCACACCGAGCTTCCCTGCTACTCCCTCCATCACAGACGCGCTGTGTCACACCGAGCTTCCCTGCTACTCCCTCCATCACAGACGCGCTGTGTCACACCGAGCTTCCCTGCCTCCCTCCATCACAGACGCGCTGTGTCACACCGAGCTTCCCTGTACTCCCTCCATCACAGACGCGCTGTGTCACACCGAGCTTCCCTGCTACTCCCTCCATCACAGACGCGCTGTGTCACACCGAGCTTCCCTGCTACTCCCTCCATCACAGACGCGCTGTGTCACACCGAGCTTCCCTGCTACTCCCTCCATTCCATTTCACACCGAGCTTCCCTGCTACTCCCTCCTTCCTTTAACTGTCTGCTGGGAAGTCAGGCGGCAGGTACCCTAGTGGTTAGAGCGTTGGGTCACTAACCCGAAAGGTTGCTGGTTTGAATACCCAAGCCAACAAATCTGTTGATGTGCCATTGAGCAAGGCACTTGACCCTAATTTGTTCCAGGGGCGCCGTATTATTATGGCTGACCCTGTAGAACAACACATTTCACTGTACCAATTTTTATTTTATTTTTTATTTTACCTTAATTTAACTAGGCAAGTCAGTTAAGAACACATTCTTATTTACAATGACGGCCTACACCGGCCAAGCCCGGACGACGCTGGGCCAATTGTGCGCCGCCCTATGGGACTCCCAATCACGGCCGGTTGTGATACAGCCTGGAATCGAACCAGGGGGTCTGTAGTGACGCCTCAAGCACTGAGATGCAGTGCCTTAGACAGCTGCGCCACTCGGTCTGTAGTGACACCTCTAGCACTGAGATGCAATGCCTTAGACCGCTGCGCCACACCTATCTGGTGTATGTGACAATAAAACATAGAAATATAAACGCAACATGTAAAGTGTTGGTCCCATGTTTCATGAACTGAAATAAAAGATCCCCGAAATTTTCCATTCAGACAAAAAGCTTATTTCTCTCCAATTTTGTCACACATTTGTTTACATCCCTGTTAGTGAGCATTTCTCATTTGCCAAGATAATCCACCCATCTAAAAGGTGTGGCATATCAAGAAGCTGATTAAACAGCATGATCATTACACAGGTGCATCTCATGCTCTGGACAATAAAAGGCCACTCTAAAATGTGCAGTTTTGTCACATCACAATGCCACAGATGTCTCAAGTTTTGAGGTAGCGTGGAATTGACATGCTGACTGCAGGAATATCCACCAGAGCTGTTGCCAGAGAATTGAATGTTCATTCTACCATAAGCCACATCCAGCGTGGTTTTAGAGAATTTGGCAGTACTTCCAACCGGCCTCACAACCGCAGACCACGTGTAACCACGCCAGCCCAGGAACTCCCCAGACCACGTGTAACCACGCCAGCCCAGGACCTCCCCAGACCACGTTTAACCATGCCAGCCCAGGACCTCCCCAGACCACGTGTAACCACGCCAGCCCAGGACCTCCCCAGACCACGTGTAACCACGCCAGCCCAGGACCTCCCCAGACCACGTGTAACCACGCCAGCCCAGGACCTCCCCAGACCACGTGTAACCACGCCAGCCCAGGAACTCCCCAGACCACGTGTAAGCACGCCAGCCCAGGAACTCCACATCCGGCTTCTTCACCTGCGGGATCGTCTGAGACCAGCCACCCGGACAGCTGATGAAACTGAGGAGTATTTCCGTCTGTAATTAAGCCCTTTTGTGGGGAAAATATAATTCTGATTGGATGAACCTGGCTCCCCAGTGGTTCCACCAATGGCTGCGCCCCTGCCCAGTCATCTGAAATACATAGATTAGGGCCTAATTTATTTATTTCAATAGACGGATTTCCTTATATGAACCGTAAATCAGTAAAATAGTTTAAATTGTTGCGTGGTGCGTTTATATTTTTGTTCAGTATATACAGTACCAGTCAAAAGTTTGGACACACCTACTCATTCAAGGGTTTTTATTTATTTTTACTATTTCCTACATAGTAGAATAATAGTGAAGACATCAAAACTATGAAATAACACATATGGAATCATGTAGTAACCAAAAAGTGTTAAACAAATCAAAACATATGTTATATTTTTTGATTCTTCAAATAGCCACCCTTTGCCTTGATGACAGCTTTGCACACTCTTGTTGAGTGTTTTGCATTGATCTGTGTCAGCTATTGTGGAAACTCCGTTAGGTTAGTGCCTGTAATTGCTATTTGAAGTGGGGAAAATTGTCTACCGATATCTGGATATTCGACCATGCCCATCCCTAATTGAAATGAATGCTGTTGTATCTTTAAATAACCTTGCTGGTATACAGTGCCTTCAGAAAGTATTCAGTCCCCTTGACATTTTCCACAGCCTTATTCTGAAATTGATTTAATTGTTTTTTTCCTCATCAATCTGCACAAAATACCCGTAATCACAAAGCAAAAACAGGATTTTAGAAATGTTTGCTTAATTATCAAAAATAGAAATATCACATTTACATAAGTATTCAGACCCTTTACTCAGTCTTTTGTTGAAGCACCTTTGGCAGCGATTACAGCCTCGAGTCTTCTTGGGTATGACACTACAAGTTTGGCACAACTGTATTTGAGGAGTTTCTCCCATTCTTCTCTGCAGATCCTCTCAAACTCTGTCAGGTTGGATGGGGAGCATTGCTGCACAGCTATTTTCAGGTCTATCCAGAGATGTCCGATCGGGTTCAAGTCCGGGCTCCGGCTGGACCACTCAAGGACATTCAAAGACTTGTCCCGAAGCCACTCCTGCATTGTCTTGGCTGTGTGCTTAGGGTCGTTGTCTTGTTGGAAGGTGAACCTTCGCCCCAGTCTGAGGTTCTGAGCACTCTGAAGCAGGTTTTCATCAAGGATCTCTCTGTACTTTGCTCTGTTAATCTTTGCCTCGATCCTGACTAGTCTCCCGGTCCCTGCTGCTGAAAAACATCCCCACAGAATGATGCTGACACCACCATGCTTCACCGTAGGGATGGTGCCAGGTTTCCTCCAGAAGTGACGCTTGGTATTCAGGCCAAAGAGTATAATCTTGGTTTCATCATACCAGAGAATCTGGTTTCTCATGGTCTGAGCGTCTTTAGGTGCCTTTTAGCAAACTCCAAGCGGGCTGTCATGTGCCTTTTACTGAGGACTTGCTTCCGTCTGGCCACTCTACCATAAAGACCTAATTGGTGGAGCGCTGCAGAGATGGTTGTCCTTCTGGAAGGTTCTTCCATCTCTACAGAGGAACTCTAGAGCTCTGTCTGGGTGACCATCGGGTTCTTGGTCACCTCCCTGACCAAAGCCATTCTCCCCCAATTGCTCAGTTTGTCCGGGCGGCCAGCTCTAGGAAGAGTCTTGGTTGTTCCAAACTTCTTCCATTTAAGAATGGCGGAGGCCACTGTGTTCTTGGGGATCTTCAATGCTGCAGACATTTTTTGGTACCCTTCCCCAGATCTGTGCCTCGACACAATCCTGTCTCGGAGCTCTACGGACAATTCCTTCGACCTCATGGCTTGGTTTTTGCTCTGACATGCACTGTCAACTGTGGGACCTTATATAGACAGGTGTGTGCCTTTCCAAATCATGTCCAATCTATTGAATTTATCACATTTGGACTCCAATCAAGTCATAGAAACATCTCAAGGATGATCAATGGAAACAGGATGCACCTGAGCTCAATTTCGAGTCTCATAGCAAAAGGTTTGAATACTTATGTAAATAAGGTATTTCTGTTTTTTATTTTTAATAAATGTGCAAAATGTTCTACAAACAAGTTTTAACTTTGTCATTATATTGTATTGTGTGTAGATTGCTGAGGATTTATTTATTTTTGATCCATTTTAGAATAAGGCTGTAACATAACAAAATGTGGAAAAAGTCAAGTGGTCTGAATACTTTCCGAATGCACTGTATATTATTTATGCCTGTGTTATATATTAACATCGTATACACGACAACCATATGCCACTTCTTTTCACCAACTTTACACACACACACACACACACAAACACACACACGCACACAAACACACACACACATACACACACACAGACACACTGACAGACACACTCTGGATCTAGTTTACATTCATTAACATTATTTTTACTCTAGACACATACGCTGTAAGTACGTAATACACTTAGCTATCAATAAAAATAAAATTAAAACACATACACAAACACACAAATATACACAAACACACACATATACACACTAATTTCCTACCACGTTCATCAAACTGCAGAATAAGAATTAGAGTCAATATTTAGAAATGTTTATTGCATTTTTTCAGCAGTCAGGATGTTTGCGGGTGTACTTCCCTGACTAATCATGAACAAACTGCTTCAAATCTGCCACTGAGTTTCTCAAGCAATAAGAAGAAATCAACACGGAGGGAGTGACGCTCATGTCTGAGGTTGTCAATATTGGTCGTGTGTGTGTGTGTGTGTGTGTGTGTGTGTGTGTGTGTGTGTGTGTGTGTGTGTGTGTGTGTGTGTGTGTGTGTGTGTGTGTGTGTGTGTGTGTGTGCGTGCGTGTCTGACGTTGACAGTTTTGGTATTGATTATGAAGTAATTGAGTGTCTGATTCTGAATCAGGAAAATCAAACGATACCAGCTTTACAACAGGGGATACTCAGCCTAAAGATACCGGCTTTACAACAGGGGATACTCAGCCTAAAGATACCGGCTTTACAACAGGGGATACTCAGCCTAAAGATACCAGCTTTACAACAGGGGATACTCAGCCTAAAGATACCAGCTTTACAGGAGGATTTTATTATTGAGTGTTCCCCTTTTATATTTTGAATCGGTAATATTTTTATGTGAATCTTTCTGGTCATGTACCATGTGGATAAAGTAATCCTTCTAAAGTGATTATCCCACTGGCTATAAGGTGAATGCACCAATTTGTAAGTCGCTCTGGATAAGAGCGTCTGCTAAATGTACTGATCTCAATTATGGATGAACGGCAGTAAAGAAGGATAGAAAACATAATGCTTTAGTTTTAGGGTTATAAGGTCAAAGAGAAGTTCTGAATAGTTCCAGAATCTAAATAGTTCCAGAATCTGAATAGTTCCATGACTGACATTACTGTACATTCCTTTTGTTGTTGTCAGTGCCCTTTTTACTGTTGCACACTTCCTTCTCCTTCTGCATTCCCCCTCATAAACATCCTGCCCCCTTACCTCTTCCCTGTCTACTGGACCCATGTGGAAGAAGTAAGTTACTGTAAAATAGTCCCATGAAAATTATTAAAACACTTCTAATGAGTTTATATGGTCACTGACAGTGTTTTATAATGGTTTCCCACCATGATATTGTGATATGTATTCATTTCAGTCATTAACTTTGTATCTGTTGATTTGTGAATGCTGTACATGATAGCTAGTCGCTGTACTTTTCTCTGCACATGTCGTCATTGGGCTAGCATGGCTATTCATATCCCCTTTTATTGTTAATTTGTACTTTACAGAGGAGTTGGTGCTAGAGGTCTGCATAGGTCTAACAGACCCGGAATTCCTAGATCCGATCCCGGGATCCGGGTCCTAAATTCTGACTTTTGTCTTGGATCTGATATAATTGCCACGAGTCTGGGGTATGTGCAATTAAAATGTATTTACCAACTGGACCCCTCCTGATGACCGTGTGGAGCTTGTTATCTGTGTCCTCATCATCCCCAATCAGAGTGCACAGCTGAACACTGCGTGCTGGAATTTTGTTGGTTATTTTAACTAAACCATAACCAATCTTTGGTAAACATAAAAACCAAACTTGTTTTTGCATGGAGTCCGCGACGTGGTTAGATTTTAACAGCTAGTTCCACTTTTTCTTGTCCCGGATTCCTGCTTAACTGACAGGTTAAAGTCTGCTTGAAAGAGCCGCTAACCTAGCTAAGCTGCTAACGTTAGCCATCAAGCTAACAAAGTTAGTCCCTGATGAGTTTTCCAATGGAGTCCTCTTTGTCTGGAGAGGTAAATGAACGGTTCCAGCGCTGTAGGAGCTACTATGCTTTGTTTCGGGACAAACAATTGTTTGCTTGCCGAGGATTACAGGGTTGAGGTGGCTTCCTTGATCATGCAGGTCGCCAGCCTACGAAATAAACTGGGGAAAACGCAGAGTGGAATGTTTACCTTTTCTACGGCGGTGGCTGGACGGCGTTTGCGCTTGTTGGATGCATCTCCGCCTTGTCGTTTGTTGTTATCCGACTGGCCGGTGTTGCCCGGAGCTCCCCATTCTGATAGCGCCATTGAAGGAGCACAGCATGAGGAGAAAGGCAATCAACGATGGTCACATGTCACAAGCCGTGGAAGCTGAAGACAGCAGCCTGCTGCAAAGCTACACTCCCAACGAGAGGCCTGGAGCGGATACAAACAACCAATAGTTTCCTGATCTTCCTGCACCTTGGTCGCTGGGGGTCCCTGTGTCTGCAGCCGCTGTGACTACTCCTACTCCTCGACGTCGGCAACCTTCCACCCCTGCTCTGGATCGAGCGGGGCTTCTCCATCTGTCTGAGGCCTGTACCGGAATGAATGTGGGCGGAATTCCTCATCTTTCTCGCCAGCCGTGATTTTGGGAAGCTCCATGGTAAGAAATGTGACTGTTCCTGGTGCAAAAAACAATGTCCTCTCCCGGAGCTCGAGTAAATGACATTACTAAACTGCTCCCGAAAGTACTACGCCAGGACATAGACATCGATTCTATCGTAGTCCATGTGGGTTTTAATGACATTAAGAAGGGCAGCTCTGAACAGTTGAAACTGGATTTTAAAGAGCTGATTGACTCTCTGTTAGACACTAACAAAATACCCATCCTATCTGGCCCCGTGCCCTCTCTGAATGGTGGCATTGAACGCTTTAGCAGGATTCTTTCTCTTCACAACTGGCTACGTGATTATTGAAGCTAAATGGGTGAAACTTTTGTTGTCAATTTCAATACCTTTTGGATGCAAAACACGTTTTATAATGAGGATGGGATCCACCCAAATCATTTGGGTTCCTGGATCTTTTCACAGCATTATAAGGCTGTATTGAGACAATTTGTAATTTAATTTGTATTTATTTAACCTTTATTTAACCAGATAAGCCAGTTGAGAACAAGTTCTCATTTACAACTGCGACCTGGCCAAGATAAAGCAAAGCAGTACGATAAAAACAACAACACAGAGTTACATATGGGGTAAAACAAAACATAAAGTCAAAAATACAACAGAAAATATATATATACAGTGTGTGCAAATGTAGCAAGTTATGGAGGTAAGGCAATAAATAGGCCATATTGCAAAATAATTACAATTCCGTATTAACACTGGAATGATAGATGTGCAAGAGATGATGTGCAAATAGAGATACTGGGGTGCAAATGAGCAAAATAAATAACAATATAGGGATGAGGTAGTTGGGCGGGCTAATTTCAGATGGGCTGTGTACAGGTGCAGTGATCGGTAAGGTGCTCTGACAACTGATGCTTAAAGTTAGTGAGGGAGAGAAGGGTCTCCAGCTTCAGAGATTTTTGCAGTTCGTTCCAGTCATTGGCAGCAGAGAACTGGAAGGAATGGCGGCCAAAGGAGGTGTTGGCTTTGGGGATGACCAGTGAGATATACCTGCTGGAGCGCATACTACAGGTGGGTGTTGCTATGGTGACCAATGAGCTAAGATAAGGCGGGGATTTGCCTAGCAGTGATTTATAGATGACCTGGACTTATCATTGACCCAAGCCCAACTCAGTTAATCCCTACCATTGTGTCATTGAGTCATCATAATGCTTTAGCAAATGTACATTATACCAGGGGCGTTGGTAGACACAATGTAAGTAACCTAATTGATGTCGTAATTCATGTGTCTATGAACCAGATTTATGCTGTTAGCACTGAGGTGGTGTGCCCTAGTAGGAAGTCCACTGTGTGCAGCTCACCCTGCACTAACGTAAATAACATGAGAATATCTACTTCTGCAAGCTTCCCAGTAAAGCAATGAAAACATGCAAGCATCCCAGAAAAGTGCTAAAAATAGCCCACGTTAACATATGTAGCTTAAGAAACAAGGTTAATGAAATTAATAACTTGCTAGTAACAGATGACGTTCATATTCTGACTATCTCTGAAACTCACTTAGACCATGATAAACTAATACTATAGTCTAGACCAGTGGTTCCCAAACTTTTTTCCTTGGAGCCCCCCCTACTTGTATCTAAGAAAAGCTGAGCCCCCACCCCAAGAAAATTATGGGATGTCAGGTGTGATGCTAGTGACAGCCAGCCTAAAGTCCCGGTGGACATGGAGCCTGTTACGGCCTTTTGTTTTTATTGTTCCAAGCGCGCTGAAGGCCGTCTCAGACAGGTACGTAGTGCTGAATGGTAGAATAACCCTTGTAGCTGCGTGTTTGGCCAGTCTGGGTGCAACAGCGTGTCCTTTGACAACTTTTTGTATCCGTTCTCGTGGAAATATTTATTTGACATAGAATCGGCTTGAAGGTCAGCAAGCTCATCTTCACAGCCGAGGTATTGCACATCCTCGAGACTGCAAATATAAGGGTCCATCACCCAAGATTCCTTTGATAAGTATTCGTCAACATCGGCAAAACAGGATTTAATTTCCTCCCGAAGCATGTTCATGTGCCGGGTAAACTCAGTGCGTAAAGACAGTACCACCAGTGTCACGTTCGTTCATAGACGGGTCAGACCAAGGCGCAGCGTGATATACATGTTTATTATAACGAATAAACACAACGACAAAACAACAAACTAAACGAAACGTGAAGTCCAAGGTAGACACAAACAACATACCTTACACGGAACAAGATCCCACAACTCAATAGTGCCAATAGGCTGCCTAAGTATGGTCCCCAATCAGAGACAACGAGCGACAGCCGGCCAACATAGAGATACCCATACTAGATAGAAAACATAGAACTACACAACATCTTGTGGTTCATTGCCACTAAGCTCAACTATATTCATTGATAACTTTAGTGAAGTGGGCAACATAGCCAAAACATTTGTGATTTACAGTACCCTACGAGCGTGGAGGGACTGTAAGAAATACTTGGGCATCTCCTCCCAAATATGTTCTCACTCGCCTATAGTAGGCAACCCAGACTTGCCAAAAGCCCTGAGAGATGCCAACTTTAATCTTTGGCATACTCTAGGAATCAGGACCTTTTCAGACCTATTTCATCAGAAGACCACTACACTGAAATCCTTTCAAGAGCTCTGCAACGAATTCAATGTGCCAAGATCCCATTTTTTTAAATATCTACAAATTAGACATGTCATCTCCTCATTTACTTCCAAGAGGAGGTTTAGAACTCAGTTGAATGAAGTTGAAACCCTTCTTGTCACAGCACAATCCATTAAAGGCAAAATATCCTATATCTATAGACTCCTTTCTGAGAAAGGAGGATCCTCCTTTACTCCTTTGAAAATAATATGGGAAAAGGACCTTGGTCTGACTATCAGTGACGAGTTATGGGCGGAGGTTTGCGACAGGGTATACTGCTCCTCTACTAATGTAAAAATGAAAGAATCTAATTACAAATTTTTGTACAAATTTTATTACACTCCCCTGAGACTCCATAAAATGAAAACAGACATTTCTCCTAATTGTAACAGATGTACCTCTGAAAGTGGAACCTATATGCATGTATTTTGGAGCTGCAGAGAGATTGCCAGATTTTGGCAATCTATACATACTGCTGCACAGAAAATACTAGATGTACAGTTTGATATGACCCCGTGTCTCTATCTTCTTAATGCCCAGCAGGACTTTGTTCTTGATCCTGACAGAAAAAATTTGCTCATGACCATTACATACTTTGCTAAGAAATGTATTCTTCTATTGTGGGCCTCTAATACTTCTCCTACATTTAAAATGTGGATTGACCAGATTGTTGACTTTCTCCCCCTTGAAAAGCTCACTTATGACCTCCACAAGAGACAGCCCAAGTTTGATAGACTCTGGTCTCCACTACTCAACTATATTTCAAATTGGACAGAGTGAATGGGGGAATCAGGGAGATGGGCAGATGCGTGTTGTGTAAGGTGCTGTAAAACCTAAAAACTAATTATTGGCTCGTCATCTCAGCTAAGGCTGGAAATAGCTAATAAGAACCTTGATAGTGCTGCTGCAAGTTCTATAATTTAAATTTTGTTATAATTATTATTTGTGTGTGTATGTATGTATGTATGTATGTATGTATATATATGTATGTATATATATATACATATATAAAACATTTTTTTTTATTATTATTATTCTTTTAATTTTTTTCTTTTTTAATTCACATCTGTGAATGTGGAATGTGTTTGGTTGGTTGATTGAAAACTTAATAAAACTTTAAATTAAAAAAAAAAAAAAAAAAAAAAAAAAAAAAAAAGAACTACACAACATAGAATATACACACCCTGACTCAACATATAAGCGTCCCCTGAGTCAGGGCGTGACAACCAGACTGTTTCATCAGCAGTGGAAATTGTTGTAGCTCCCCTTTTGACATTTTTCCAACTCTGTACTCCAGTTTCTGCACAAAAGCGTAGAGTCTTTGCACCCTATGACGTTTGATTCAGGACCCTGCATCCGCTTATTTGCAATACAAGGTTAGAACATTTACAGAAAATACAGAAATGCCAGTGTTGGAGGTGTTACTGTTTATATTCAGAACCACATTCCTGTAAAGATTAGAGAGGATCTCATGTTAAATACTGTTGAAGTAATATGGCTACAGGTTCATTTGCCTCACCCAAAGCACATTCTGGTGGGAAACTCCTATAGACCACCAAGTGCTAACAGTCAGTATCTGGATAACATGTGTAAAATGCTTGATAATGTATGAAATATCAACAGAGAGGTATCATTTCAGGGTGATTTAAATATTGACTGGCTTTCATCAAGCTGCCCACTCAAGAAAAAGCTTCATACTGTAACCAGTATGTAGAGCCATGACTACATGGAACTCTATTCCACATCAGGTAACTGATGCAAGCAGTAGAATCAGATTTAAAAAACAGATAAAAATACACCTTATGGAACAGCGGGGACTGTGAAGCAACACAAACATAGGCACAGACACATGCATACACACACATACACATGGATTTTGTGTTGTAGATATGTGGTAGTGGAGTAGGGGCCTGAGGGCACACACTTAGTGTGTTGTGAAATCTGTTATGAATTAATTGTAAGGTTTTTTAAATTGTATAACTGCCTTAATTTTGCTAGATCCCAGGAAGAGTTGTTGCTGCCTTGGCAGTAACTATTGGGGATCCTTAATAAATACAAATGTGTTCTTTCACCCCTTTCTTTCTTTTCCTCAACCTTGAATCTCTTCCTCAAATTGCGGCTGTAGATGAGAATGTGTTATCAGTCAACCTACTTAGTAAATTAAGGTTTAAAATGAACTGGAACGGGTCATTTTTCTGAAGAAAAAATGTGTGCTTGCTTCAGCTGTCGTTAAGATTAAGATTAAGATCACTTTTTTTGGTCAATTGCACACAAGGTCTAACTGAAATTTGACTTCCACTTTTAACCCAACCCCTCCGAAAGACACACTTACATACACATACAGGTTTTTTTGGAGAGGTGCGGGGTGCTGCCACACTGGGCACCTGTGGAGCTGTTGTTGTGGGGGGTTAAGTGCCTTGCTCAAGGGCACAACGGCAGGCAATGGCATCTGGGATTTGATACCAGCAACCCTCCGGTTGAAGCAAGAACACAAACTATAAGTCATTATGTTGAATAGCTAGAGTGGTCTTGCTGAAAACAAGCACATTAACAAGCTTGAATGTTAAACAGGTAGACCATGGTTGTACAGTGCTACACCAACATATCACACAAAGGCCACAAAGTCACCTTCCCAGTAGCTTCCTCACAGTTATGCAGCTGAATTCAGTTGTCATTAAAGAAATTAGGCAATGCATCACACAAATTAAAAATACAATTCCAAACGTATTTCTTTCACAACAAAAGCCTCGGTCCTGGTACGCATCAACAAGAAATCAAATCTATCTTTATTTGGATAGTCCATCTGTAGATGCTCTACAGACTATCTAAAAACTATCAGTAATATTTCAACTAACTATCTACTAAACCTAGCCCTAACTCTAACCTTAACCCTTACCCGATCCCATATTCTAAACCTTAACCTAACTGTAACCCTAGGAAGCATTTGCTTATAGTTTGTTGATTGTATGACCATCTGTAGAGCATCTACAATACCCCCCTCTCTCTCTCTCTCTCTCTCTCTCTCTCTCCTCTCTCCTCTCTCTCCTCTCGCTCCTCCTCTCCTCTCTCTCTCTCTCTCTCTCTCTCTCTCTCTCTCTCTCTCTCTCTCTCTCCTCTCTCTCTCCTCTCTCGTCTCTCCTCTCACTCCTTCTACCCTCCCGCCTTTCTACTACTCATCCTCGTCTCTATCTGTGCTTGCATCTCTCAATTCGTCTCCCAGCCTTCAGCTCTTCCCACTCGCTTCATGCAGCTCTCAAGTCATTCCTGGTCTGGTCTCACTGTGTGGCTCCGTTTTTGTTCTTTCTCTCATCACGATCGACTGACTAGACGCTCTCGTGCTTGCCGGGCTCTCTCGAAGAGCTACGGTAGCTCTCTGCGTCAGAGCTCTCTCACTCTCCACTCCGCGTCAACTCTCGTCTTTGTCTTCCCATCCCCGCCTTTGTCTAATAAACATCAGATTCCTATGTCAGATTACTATACTGTGCTTGGCATTTTCCAAATGTCAGATACATTGTCCCCAGGCCCTTCAGGCCGTTCAATTAAGCACCACATGCAGCTTATAATGCAGCTCTAATGAAGTACATTTACCTGGGGTAGTAGGGATTCATTTACACTGGTGTTGGCTTACCGATGTTTTTAGATTTTTTATTAATCATGAGAGAGAGAGAGAGAGAGAGAGAGAGAGAGAGAGAGAGAGAGGGAGAGAAAGAGAGAGAGCGAGAGAGAGAGAGAGAGAGAGAGATGGAGAGAGAAGGTAGGTGTGGGTGTGTGTGTGTGAGAGAGAGAGAGAGAGAGAGAGAGAGAGAGAGAGAGAGTAGGTGTGGGTGTGTGAGAGAGAGCACACCGCCATGCAATCTCCATAGACAAACATTAGCAGTAGAATGGCCCGTGCTGAAGAGCTCAGTGACTTTCAACGTGGCATCGTCATAGGATGCCACCTTTCCAACAAGTCAGTTCATCACATTTCTGCCCTCCTGTAAGTGCTGTTATTGTGAAGTGGAAACGTCTACGAGCAACAACGGCTCATCTGCGAAGTAGTAGGCCACCCAAGCTCACAGAACGGGACCGCCGAGTGCTGTAGCGCGCAGCACTTAAAAATCATCTGTCCTCTGTTGCAAAACTCACTACGAGTTCCAAACTGCCTCTGGAAGCAACGTCACAAGAACTGCTCATCAGGAGCTTCATGAAATGGGTTTATATGGTCGAGCAGCAGCACACAAGATCACCATGCGCAATGCAGAGGCTGGAGTGGTGTAATGCTGCCATTGGAAACATGTTCTCTGGAGTGATGAATCGTGCTTCACCATCTGGCAGTATGACGGACAAATCTGGGTTTGGCGGATGCCAGGAGAACGCTACCTGCCTGAATGCATAGTGCCAACTGTAAAGTTTGGTGGCAAAGGAATAATGGTCTGGGGCAGTTTTTCAAAATCCTCATCAATCTACACACAATACCCCATAATGACAAAGCAAAAACTGTTTTTTAGAAATGTTTGCAAATGTATTAACAATTCAAAACAGAAATACCTTATTAAAATAAGTATTCAGACTCTTTGCTATGAGACTCGAAATTGAGCTCAGGTGCATCCTGTTTCCATTGCTGATCCTTGAGATGTTTCTACAACTTGATTGGATTCCACCTGTGGTAGATTTAATTGATTGGAAATGATTTGGCACACACCTGTCTATATAAGGTCCCACAGTTGACAGTGCATGTCAGAGCAAAAACCAAGCCATGAGGTCGAAGGAATTGTCCCTAGAGCTCAGAGACAGGATTATGTCGAGGCACAGATCTGAGGAAGGGTACCAAAACATTTCTGCAGCATTGAAGGTCCCCAAGAACACAGTGGCCTCCATCATTCTTAAATTGAAGAAGTTTGGAACCACCAAGACTCTTCCTAGAGCTGGCCGCCCGGCCAAACTAAGCAATCAGGGGAGAAGGGCCTTGGTCAGGGAGGTGACCAAGAACCCGATGGTCACTCTGACAGAGCTCTAGTGGTCCTCCGTGGAGATGGGAGAACCTTCCAGAAGCAAAGTACAGAGAGATCCTTGATGAAAACCTGCTCCAGAGCGCTCAGGACCTCAGACTGGAGACAGAAGGTTCACCTTCCAACATGACAACGACCATAAGCACACAGCCAAGACAACTCAGGAGTAGCTTCGGGAGAAGTCTTTGAATGTCCTTGAGTGGCCCAGCCAGAGCCCGGACTTGAACCCGATCTAACATCTCTGGAGAGACCAGAAAACAACTGTGCATCAACGCTCCACATCCAACCTGACAGAGAAGAATGGGAGAAGCTCCCCATATAGAGGTGTGTCAAGCTTGTAGCATCATACCCAGGAAGACTCGAGGCTGTAATCGCTGCCAAAGGTGCTTAAACAAAGTACTGAGTAAAGAGTCTGAATACTTTTGCAAAAATGTCTAAAAACTAGTTTTTAATTTGTCATTATGGAGTATTGTGTGTAGATTGATGATCAATTTTAAAATAAGGCTGTAATGTAACAAAATGTGGAAGAAGTCAAGGGGTCTGAATACTTTCCGAATGCACTGTATACAGTTGAAGTCGGAAGTTTACATACACCTTAGCCAAATACATTTAAACTCAGTTTTTCACAATTCCTGACATTTAATCCTAGGAAAAATTCCCTGTTTTAGGTCAGTTAGGATCACCACTTTATTTTAGGAATGTGAAATGTCAGAATAATCGTAGAGAGATTGATTTATTTCAGCTTTTATTTCTTTCATCACATTCCCAGTGGGTCCGAAGTTAACATACACTCAATTAGTATTTGGTAGCATTGCCTTTAAATTGTTTAACTTGGGTCAAATGTTTCGGGTAGCCTTCCACAAGCTTCCTACAATAAATTGGGTGAATTTTGGCCAATTTCTCCTGACAGAGCTGGTGTAACTGAGTCAGGTTTGTAGGCCTCCTTGCTCGCACACACTTTTTCAGTTCTGCCCACACATTTTCTAAAGGATTGAGGTCAGGGCTTTGTGATGGCCACTCCAATACCTTGACTTTGTAGTCCTTAAGCCAACTTTGGAAATATGCTTGGGGTCATTGTCCATTTGGAAGACCCATTTGTGACCAAGCTTTAACTTCCTGACTGATGTCTTGAGATGTTGCTTCAATATATCCACATAATTTTCCTTCCTCATGATGCCATCTATTTTGTGAAGTGCGCCAGTCCTTCCTGCAGCAAAGCACCCCCACAGCATGATGCTGCCACCCCCGTGCTTCACAGTTGGGATGGTGTTCTTCAGCTTGCAAGCTTGCCCCTTTTTCCTCCAAAGATAGCGATGGTCATTATGGCCAAACAATTCTATTTTAGTTTCATCAGACCAGAGGACATTTCTCCAAAATGTACGATCTTTGTCCCCATGTGCAGTTGCAAACCGTAGTCTGGCTTTTTTATGGCGGTTTTGGAGCAGTGGCTTCTTCCTTGCTGAGCGGCCTTTCAGGTTATGTCGATATAGGACTCGTTTTACTGTGGATATAGATACTTTTGTACCTGTTTCCTTCATTATCTTCACAAAGTCCTTTGCTGTTGTTCAGGGATTGATTTGCACTTTTCGCACCAAAGTACGTTAATCTCTAGGAGACAGAACGCGTCTCCTTCCTGAGCGGTATGATGGCCGCGTGGTCCCATGGTGTTTATACTTGCGTACTATTGTTTGTACAGATGAACGTCGTACCTTCAGGCATTTGGAAATTGCTCCCAGGGATGAACCAGACTTGTGGAGGTCTACAATTATTTTTCTGAGGTCTTTGCTGATTTCTTTAGATTTTCCCATGATGTCAAGCAAAGAGGCACTGAGTTTGAAGGTATGCCTTGAAATAAATCCACAGGTACACCTCCAATTGACTCAAATTATGTAAATTAGCCTATCAGAAGCTTCTAAAGCCATGACATCATTTTCTGGAATTTTCCAAGCTGTTTAAAGGCACAGTCAACTTAGTGTATGTAAACTTCTGGCCCACTGGAATTGTGATACAGTGAATTATAAGTGAAATAATCTGTCTGTAAATAATTGTTGGAAAAATTACTTGTGTCATGCACAAAGTAGATGTCCTAACCGACTTGCCAAAACTATAGTTTGTTAAAAAGAAATTTGTGGTTGAAAAACTAGTTTTAATGACTCCAACCTAAGTGTATGTAAACTTCCGACTTCAACTGTATATACGCTACCGGTCAAAAGTTTTAGAACACCTACTCATTCAAGGGTTTTTCTTTATTTTTTACTATTTTCTACATTGTAGAATACTAATGTAGACATCAAAACTATGAAATAACACACACAGAATAATGTATTATCCAGAAAAATGTTAAACAAATCAAAATATATTTTATATTTGAGATTCTTCAAATAGCCACCCTTTGCCTTGATGACAGCTTTGCACACTCTTGGCATTCTCTCAACCAGCTTCATGAGGTAGTCACCTGGAATGCATTTCAATTAACAGGTGTGCCTTGTTAAAAGTTAATTTGTGGAATTTCTTTCCTTCTTAATGCATTTTAGCCAATCAGTTGTGTTGTGACAAGGTAGGGGGGGTATACAGAAGATAGCCCTATTTGGTAAAAGACCAAGTCCATATTATGGCAAGAACAGCTCAAATAAGCAAAGAGAAATGACAGTCCATCATTACTTTAAGACATGAAGGTCAGTCAATACGGAACATTTCAAGAACTTTGAAAGTTTCTTCAAGTGCAGTCGCAAAAACCATCAAACGCTATGATGAAACTGGCTCTCATGAGGACCGCCACAGGAATGGAAGACCCAGAGTTACCTCTGCTGCAGAGGATAAGTTCATTAGCGTTACCAGCCTCAGAAATTGCCGCCAAAATAAATGCTTCACAGAGTTCAAGTAACAGACACATCTCAACATCAACTGTTCAGAGGAGACTGTGTGAATCAGGCCTTCATGTTCAAATCGCTGCAAAGAAATCACTACTAAAGGACACCAATAATAATAAGAGACTTGCTTGGGCCAAGAAACACGAGCAATGGACATTAGACCGGTGGAAATCTGTCCTTTGGTCTGATGATCCCAATTTTGAGATTTTTGGTTCCAACCGCTGTCTCTTTGTGAGACGCGGTGTGTGTGAACGGATGATCTCCGCATGTGTAGTCCCACCGTAAAGAATGGAGGAGGAGGTGTTATTGTGTGGGGGTGCTTTGCTGGTGACACTATCTGTGATTTATTTAGAATTCAAGGCACACTTAACCAGCATGGCTACCACAGCATTCTGCAGCGATACGCCATCCCATCTGGTTTGCGCTTAGTGGGACTATCATTTGTTTTTCAACAGGACAATGACCCAACACACCTCCAGGCTGTGTAAGGGCTATTTTACCAAGAAGGAGAGTGATGGAGTGCTGCATCAGATGACCTGGCCTCCACAATCCCCCGACCTCAACCCAATTGAGATGGTTTGGGATGAGTCGGACAATGTAGAAATGAGAAAAACCCTTGAATGAGTAGGTGTTCTAAAACTTTTGACCGGTAATGTATAAATAGATAGATACTGTAAGTCATTATGTGTTTCCCTGCTAGCTCAAACAGCTGTCTGATGTTTTTAAGGTTTGAAGATATTAAATGTTTTCAGCAACAGTATTGATAGTTGGCACAAGAAGAAAATAACATACCCCAAACATCCAGTGGAACACATTGAATGTCTCTCTGTCTAGCCAACACTCCAGTGGAACACATCCAGTCAGCTCAGTCAATGTGCCCCAGACCGTACGGTCTGTCATTGTACTGCCACCATGACAGACCGTAGGACAGACCGTACTGCCACCATGACAGACCGTAGGACAGACCGTACTGCCACCATGACAGACCGTACTGCCACCATGACAGACCGTAGGACAGACCGTACTGCCACCATGACAGACCGTAGGACAGACCATACTGCCACCATGACAGACCGTACTGCCACAATGACAGACCGTACTGCCACCTTGACAGACCGTACTGCCACCATGACAGACCGTAGGACAGACCGTACTGCCACCATGACAGACCGTAGGACAGACCGTACTGCCACCATGACAGACCGTAGGACAGACCGTACTGCCACAATGACAGACTGTAGGACAGACTGTACTGCCACCATGACAGACTGTAGGACAGACCGTACTGCCACCATGACAGACCGTACTGCCATCATGACAGACTGTAGGACAGACCGTACTGCCACCATGACAGACCGTAGGACAGACCGTACTGCCACCATGACAGACCGTAGGACAGACCGTACTGCCACCATGACAGACCGTACTGCCACCATGACAGACTGTAGGACAGACCGTACTGCCACCATGACAGACCGTAGGACAGACCGTACTGCCACCATGACAGACCGTAGGACAGACCGTACTGCCACCATGACAGACCGTACTGCCACCTTGACAGACCGTAGGACAGACCGTACTGCCACCATGACAGACCGTAGGACAGACTGTAGGACAGACCGTACTGCCACCATGACAGACCGTACTGCCACCATGACAGACTGTAGGACAGACCGTACTGTCACCATGACAGACCGTACTGCCACCATGACAGACCGTAGGACAGACCGTACTGTCACCCACCTTGACAGACTGTAGGACAGACCGTACTGTCACCATGACAGACCGTACTGTCACCATGACAGACCGTACTGTCACCATGACAGACCGTACTGCCACCATGACAGACCGTAGGACAGACCGTACTGTCACCATGACTCATTGTGTCCAGCTGCTGAAAATATTTCAGAAATGCATTTATCTACTTCTGCATTCATAGTGCTTCATTGACTCTGACGTTCATGGGAGGGTTGGCCAGGCAGAGACACATTCATGGGAGGGTTGGCCAGGCAGAGACACATTCATGGGAGGGTTGGCCAGGCAGAGACACATTCATGGGAGGGTTGGCCAGGCAGAGATACATTCATGGGAGGGTTGGCCAGGCAGAGAGACACTGAGGACTGGGCCATCTCTCTCTGTCGCTCTCTCTCTTTGTCACTCTCTCTCTCCCTCCCTCCCTCTCCCTCTCGTGTGTCATTGTGTCACACAGCTGATGAAGATAGCTATGAACTGTGTGTCTAGTAGCAGTATAGAAGATATTAAAACCTGGCAGTATAAGAGATATTAAAACCTGGCAGTATTAGAGATGGTGACACCTGCCAGTATAAGAAATATTAAAACCTGTTTGTAAAATATCTATTAAACCTGGCAGTATAATATATCTTAAAACCTGGCAGTATAACAGATGTAAAAAAAAAACTGGCAGTATAAGATATATTAAAACTGGCAGTATAAGAGATGGTAACACCTGGCAGTATAAGAGATATTAAAACCTGGGAGTATAAGATATATTAAAACCTGGCAGTCTATGAGATGGTAACACCTGGCAGTATAAGAGATATTAAAACCTGTGAGTATAAGATATATTAAAACCTGGCAGTCGAGGAGATGGTAACACCTGGCAGTATAAGAGATATTAAAACCTGGCAGTATAAATCATTTCATGTGACCTTGAACATTTAACATTTCCTAGGAATCGATTCTCATATATTTTGGTTTTGAATGCATGGCACGTTATCCGTCCATTAGGAAGACTGCTCTTCATGATTACTTGATAACTCATAAGGAAATTATCTGTCTTCCATTAGTAAGACTGCGCTTCGTGATTACTCAATAACTCATAAGGTAATTATCTGTCTTCCATTAGTAAGACTGTGCTTCATGATTACTCAATAACTCATAAGGAAATTATCTGTCTTCCATTAGTAAGACTGTGCTTCATGACTTCATTTACTCAATAACTCATAAGAAATAAATGACGCTCTAATTTAAAGATACATTGAAATCTGACAGCTCTAGGTCATGTTGGTATGATAAAGAATATAAAATTGACACGTTATCAGAACTCAAGATAAGACCCAGATGCAGACAGTTCGAATCACAGATGTTTAATAACAAACAGGGGGCAGGCAGACGACAGGTCAAGGGCAGGCAGAGGTCGGTAATCCAGGGCAGAGTCAGTAAGGTACAGAACGGCACGCAGGCTCAGGGTCAGGGCAGGCAGAGTGGTCGAAACCGGAAAAACTTGAAAAACAGGGACGAGAGAGAAACAGGAGTACGGGAAAAAAACGCTGGTAGGCTTGAAAAAACAAAATGAACTGGCAACAGCCAAACAGAGAACACAGGTATAAATACACTGGGGATAATGGGGAAGATGGGAGACACCTGGAGGGGGTGGAGACAATCACAAAGACAGGTGAAACAGATCAGGGTGTGACAGACGTAAGTAACTGTAGTGTGTGTCTGGCACTGAACCAGTTACAAATGGACAGACTGAGTTGCCTCAAGTTGTCTGAACTTGAATGATCCCTTATTCCCTAAATGTTATGAGCTACCCCCCCCCCTCCAATGACAGTGGTGTGTTTGTGGACAGGGAGAGTTGAGAGACGGTACATTCAAAAGTGTTGTGTATATCTATCAATAACTAAAGTACTTGGAGAAAGAGAAAGGTCTGAGGGCTGCTGGTTGGGTTGCTGATTGTATTCATCCACTTTTCAGTGTGTGTGTGGTGTGTGTGTGTGTGTGTGTGTGTGTGTGTTACATTTAGAAATCAATATGTTACCAAGGAAACCAAGATGGCTCTGCATTACTTCAGGTAATTAAGGAATATGGTTTGCTAGCCTCAGTTGACCTGACACATTCATAACACATCCACACACATTTTATTATTTAAAGACCCCTGTGGGACTTTGTTTTCACACAGCAGTAGTGATGCAGCTTGGTCCATGTTGTATTTTATGGAGAGTGCGAGAGAGAGGAGGAGAGAGAGAGAGAGACGAGAGAGGGAGAGGAGAGGAGAGAGACAGAGGAGGGAGAGAGAGATATTCGTAGAGAAGCTCGGAAGATCTCGCTCTGATAGAGATCTCCTCTCTACTCTCGAGATTCCAGTCTCTTCTTCTCCTCTACTCTCTCCCATCTCTCCTTCTCTAGACTATGTCTCTCCCTAGAGCTCTCCTCTCCCGACTATATCTCCCACAGCGTCTCAGATTATATCTCGCATCGCCTCTCTCTCCTCTATCTCGCCCTCTCTAGCTCCCTCGATCCTCTCTCTGGCCCCAGAGGACGGAGATGAGAGAGAGAGAGAGAATCCGAAATTAAATGTTGTACATCTGTCTTCCGTTTTGACAACAGGCCTATTTCCCCAGGGCTTGGGAGCTCTCCTGTATACATACATAGTCAAAGTAGTTGTGTTGCTGGGGAGCCAGACAGTCAAACGATGCTCTGCTTCTGTATGTCACTGACAAATGGTGGCTGTTATTGAGAGAGGGATCTGAATACTACCCAGAGACTTTGTAAAACAACTTGTACTCAAATGTGGAAAATATAAGAGCAAATCTGAAACTGCAGTTCCCTCTATAGTGCACTACGTCTTGGCACAGCCTTTTATAGAGGGAATAGGGCTCTAAGTTGCATCTTCTCTGTGTTGTATAAGGTGTACGAGGTCAGAGGTTAAGCATTATAAAGAAGAGTGCCAATTCTGTACCAGAGGCCAATCAGAGTTGTCCAGTCAGTCATGAACATTCCGTACCAGAAGCCAATCAGAGTAGTCCAGTCAGTCATGAATATTCCGTACCAGAAGCCAATCAGAGTAGTCCAGTCAGTCATGAACATTCCGTACCAGAGGCCAATCAGAGTAGTCCAGTCAGTCATGAACATTCCGTACCAGAGGCCAATCAGAGTAGTCCAGTCAGTCATGAATATTCCGTACCAGAGGCCAATCAGAGTAGTCCAGTCAGTCATGAACATTCCGTACCAGAGGCCAATCAGAGTAGTCCAGTCAGAGTCATTGATGTTATAATGATTCTATCATCAGAAATATTGCATGGCGTTATTGATTGATGACATCATCTCTGCGGGTTGTCCAGGAGCAGAATGAGGTAGGGTCTGTGGTCCAAATGGCATCCTATTCTTTATATAGTGCACTACTTTCGACCAGAGCTCTATGTGCCTTGGTCAAAAGTAGTGCACTAAATAAGGACTAGGGTGTCATTTGGGATCCAGAGGAAAGTATTGACAAGAAATGGTGAGTCCAGACAGGCAGTAATATCCTTCTACAATATCATTAAATGATGGCACCTTTTCAAATTACCTGACACCAACTCAAAGCCCAGACAACATCTCATTACCTGACACCATTCTATTTTATGACACCATCTAATTTCCTGACACCATCTTATTTTCTGACACACTCACAACGTGGGCGACAAAGCATGTATTCTTAATAGAAGGCAACAAGGAAACCTTTAAACGTGGAATTGCAGTGTCTGAATGCAATGTGTAATTAATGATAGTGAAGATTGATGGACCTCCAACGTTCTGTCAAAATATTGGTGAACAGCAGCCAGTTATCTGGTGTGAGTGACATCATAATTACTAGACTGGAAAATATTATGCCCATGAAAATGGTCTGTCTTACCATTAAACCTATGTCTATCTTTTCAATGTTCTCATTGATAATGACATTTAATGAATGTTCAGGATAAATTAATCATCCACTGTTGGAATATTGAACGTAACACGGACAGTTTGTTGACCCTCATTCATGTAGACATTTCGACCTCCTTTCAACATAATAGTGAACTAATATCCACTGCACATAATATCATCCTGTACTGTGGAAGGCAGTGGTCTGATTGTGTTCATTTCAATAGCTAAATAGTAAAGAGTTGAATGGCATGTGAAATACATTACACGAGGACATGTTTTAAGGTTATTGCTTCCTCAATACAACGCATGAATAAAAGCAATGATATGTTAAGGGATCAATTCAATCTAACCTGCAGTATTTACGCAGTAGCTCTTTTTCAAATGGTCAAATGAACTCACAGACTGGTCTTGGGTACTGTATAAAAACCTACAGGCACTACCAAGGCCACCCAGCTCACAGGTATGCTTTCACTGTTCATCATTAGAAGTGTGTGGGCACAGGAATATTGTAAATAAAGACACTGTAAACATTACTGTGGAGGGTTAGCATGAATCCCAGCCCTGACCTATGAATGACATACATCATTTGGGCTGAAGAGTTATTTGGTCTGTCTTCATTTACAGTCTGGATTGTGCGTCTGTAATCATTGTGTTCCAGCTTCTTGTCCAGACAAATGGAAATAAATACCATGTTCAGTATACATGTTTGGATATGGTGTAGCATACACAGAACAACGAGGAAACAGTTTCTTTGCACTTTAAATCATAGTCTGTTTGTCCCTTTAAAACATAGTCTGTTTGTCCCTTTAAAACATAGTCTGTTTGTCCCTTTAAATCATAGTCTGTTTGTCCCTTTAATACATAGTCTGTTTGTCCCTTTAAATCATAGTCTGTTTGTCCCTTTAAAACATAGTCTGTTTGTCCATTTAAATCATAGTCTGTTTGTCCCTTTAAAACATAGTCTGTTTGTCCCTTTAAATAATAGTCTGTTTGTCTCTTTAAATCATGGTCTGTTTGTCCCTTTAAAACACAGTCAGTTTGTCCCTTTAATAATAGTCTGTTTGTCCCTTTAAATCATTGTCTGTTTGTCCCTTTAAAACATAGTCAGTTTGTCCTTTAAAACATAGTCAGTTTGTCCCTTTAAATGATAGTATGTTTGTCCCTTTAAATCATAGTCTGTTTGTCCCTTTAAAACATAGTCAGTTTGTCCCTTTAAATCATAGTATGTTTGTCCCTTTAAAACATAGTCAGTTTGTCCCTTTAAAACATAGTCAGTTTGTCCCTTTAAAACATAGTCAGTTTGTCCCTTTAAAACATAGTCAGTTTGTCCTTTAAAACATAGTCAGTTTGTCCCTTTAAATCATAGTATGTTTGTCCCTTTAAATCATAGTATGTTTGTCCCTTTAAAACATAGTCAGTTTGTCCCTTTAAAACATAGTCAGTTTGTCCCTTTAAAACATAGTCTGTTTGTCCCTTTAAATCATTGTCTGTTTGTCCCTTTAAAACATAGTCAGTTTGTCCTTTAAAACATAGTCAGTTTGTCCCTTTAAATCATAGTATGTTTGTCCCTTTAAATCATAGTCTGTTTGTCCCTTTAAAACATAGTCAGTTTGTCCCTTTAAATCATAGTATGTTTGTCCCTTTAAAACATAGTCAGTTTGTCCCTTTAAAACATAGTCAGTTTGTCCCTTTAAAACATAGTATGTTTGTCCCTTTAAAACATAGTCTGTTTGTCCCTTTAAAACATAGTCAGTTTGTCCCTTTAAAACATAGTCACTTTATCATTCAACACATGGGCTGTGTCCCAAATGGCATCATATTCCCTATATAGTGCACTACTTTAGACCAGAGAATGGCACCCTATTCCCTATATAGTGCACTACTTTAGACCAGAGAATGGCACCCTATTCCCTATATAGTGCACTACTTTTGACCAGAGCCCTCTGGGGAATATGATGCCATTTGGGATGTAGTATACTTGTCATTATTTAATATTTGCAGATCCAATTTTCATCTGCCCCTTGATAAGACTTGACAACATATTCAGTCACTACCTGTCTGCCCCACCTGCCCCTGCTCTCCTCATCTCTCCTGTGGTATCACTGACCAGAGGGTTTATCTGACTCCTCATCCCTGCTGCCCATTTATCACAGCCAGCAGTAGGTAGTGGATGTGTCCCAAATGGCACCGTATTCCCTACATTGGTCCCTAAGGGTCCTGGTCAAAAGTGGTGCACTGCATAGGGAATAGGGTGCCATTTGGTGCACACCAGTGTTTCCTTTTGAAGCGTCCATATGGTTCCACTCTCGGAGGTTGATGGAAATAGGTGGTCAGCGGTGGAAGTATGGCTGGGAGGCTGGGCCCAGTTCCCCATACGGCTGAAGGGCTGGGAGGCTGGGCCCAGTGCCCCATACGGCTGAAGGGCTGGGAGGCTGGGAGGCTGGGCCCAGTTCCCCATACGGCTGAAGGGCTGGGAGGCTGGGCCCAGTGCCCCATACGGCTGAAGGGCTGGGAGGCTGGGAGGCTGGGCCCAGTTCCCCATACGGCTGAAGGGCTGGGAGGCTGGGAGGCTGGGCCCAGTTCCCCATACGGTTGAAGGGCTGGGAGGCTGGGAGGCTGGGCCCAGTTCCCCATACGGCTGAAGGGCTGGGAGGCTGGGCCCAGTGCCCCATACGCTTGAAGGGCTGGGAGGCTGGGCCCAGTGTCCCATACGGCTGAGGGGCTGGGACCAGAGCACTGTCCTGGGGATCTGGCAGCAGTGGCCTTGAAGCCTTATCATCCTACAGCAGAAGTGGCCTTTCATGCTTTTGATCAGTTAGAAATTAGTTTCCCTTCTCGCGTTCATGCTTTTTTTTGTGAAGCAATTTCCTCCCCCTGCCCCCTGCCCCCCTGCCCCCACTCCCCTCCCACACACACACCCTCAACCCCCACCCCCCCCCCCCCGCCCCAAACCATGTCAAGGAAAATCACAGTAACGTTCTCTTGGAAATTGTGACTTTCACTTGACATTGGGGGAATGTTTTGGGGTTCATGGTAAGAGAGGGTGGAAGAGTAACACAGAGTAAAGCAGAATACTGCATATCATAGGCTAATGAAATTCAGGATGTCTTGTTTAGTCTACAGATATATTCATCGTCTTAACTTGACTAAACTATATGATCATGGGCTGAGATGTGTGGTTTGATTCTCTGGCGCCGACGAAGATGGCGGCTTCGCGACTAGCTCTTAGGAAACTTTGCAGTATTTAGTTTTTTTTATGTATTATTTTTTACATTATTAGCTCAGAAAGTGTTTTGCATCATTACATACAGCCTGGAAAACTATTGGATATCAGAGCAGTGGTAACTCACCAGCATTACGACCAGGAATACGACTTTCACGAAGCAGATCCTTTGTTTAATCTCCCCAGGGCAACTGAATTGATTCCAGCGGCTGACCTAAAACATCGCCGGCGGAGGAGAGGCACTTGGAGCGGCCTGCTGGTCCGACTTAGGAGGCGCGCACACCACCCACCGCTTCCAAGTATTCTACTCTCTAATGTTCAGTCTTTGGTTAACAAAGTCGACGAACTACAGGCAAGGACTTCTTTCCAGAGAGACATCAAGGCCTGTAACATACTCTGTTTCACGGATACATGGCTCTCTTGGGATATTCTGTCGGAATCGGTCCAGCCAGACCAGTTCATCACGCAGACAGGAGTAAATCTCTCTCCGGGAAGCAGAAGGGCGGAGGTGTGTGTTTCATGATTAACGACTCGTGGTGTAATTGTAGTAACAGAGGAACTCGAGT
Organism: Coregonus sp. 'balchen'; assembly: GCA_902810595.1. NCBI lineage: Eukaryota > Metazoa > Chordata > Actinopteri > Salmoniformes > Salmonidae > Coregonus > Coregonus sp. 'balchen'. Next base: position 42,538,445 of record LR778258.1, read on the forward strand.
CCTTCTGTTCACTTTACCTAGAATATCTCATAATCAAATGCCGACCGTATTATCTCCCAAGAGAATTCTCTTCGGTTATAGTCACGGCCGTGTATATCCCCCCTCAAGCCGATACCACGACGGCCCTCAAAGAACTTCACTGGACCTTATGCAAACTGGAAACCACATATCCTGAGGCTGCATTTATTGTAGCCGGGGATTTTAACAAAGCAAATTTGAGGACTAGGCTGCCGAAGTTCTATCAACATATCAACTGTTGTACTCGTGCTGCTAAAATCCTCGACCATTGCTATTCAAACTTCCAGGATGGTTATAAGGCCCTCCCCCGCCCTCCTTTCGGCAAATCTGACCACGACTCCATTTTGCTTCTCCCTTCCTATAGGCAGAAACTCAAACAGGAAGTACCCGTGCTAAGGACTATTCAATGCTGGTCTGACCAATCGGAATCCACGTTTTGATCACGTGGACTGAGATATGTTCCAGGGTAGCTTCCGAAAATAATTTAGACATATACATTGAAACGGTGACTGAGTTTATCAGGAATTGCATAGGTGATGTTGTGCCCAATGTGACTATTAAAACCTACCCTAACCAGAAACTGTGGATAGACGGCAGCATTCGCACAAATCTGAAAGCACGAACCACCGCATTCAACCATGGAAAGGTGACTGGGAATATGGCGGAATACAAACAGTGTAGCTACTCACTCCGCAAGGCAATTCAACTGGCAAAACATCAGTATAGAGACAAAGTGGAGTCGCAATTAAACGGCTCAGACATGAGACATATGTGGCAGGGTCTACAGACAATCACGGACTACAAAAGGAAAACCAGCCACGTCACCGACACCGACGTCTTGCTTCCAGACAAGCTAAACACCTTCTACACCCGCTTTGAGGATAACACAGTGCCACTGACGAGTCCCATTACCAAGGACTGTGGCCTCTCCTTCTCCATGGCCGACGTGATTAAGACATTTAAGCATGTTAACCCCCGCAAAGCTGCCGGCCCAGACGGCATCCCGAGCGGCATCCTCAGAGCATACGCAGACCAGCTGGCTGGTGTGTTTATAGACATATTCAATCTCTCCCTTTCCCAGTCTGCTGTTCCCACATGCTTCAACATGGCCACCATTGTTCCTGTACCCAAGAAAGCAAAGGTAACTGAACTAAATGACTATCGCCCTGTAACACTCACCTCTGTCATCATGAAGTGCTTTGAGAGACTAGTCAAGGATCATATCACCTCTACCTTACCTGTCACCCTAGACCCACTTCAATTTGCTTACCGCCCCAATAGATCCACAGACGATGCAATTGCCATCACACTGCACACTGCCCTATCCCATCTGGACAAGAGGAATACCTATGTAAAAATGTTGTTCATTGACTATAGCTCAGCATTCAACACCATAGTACCCTCCAAGCTCATCATTAAGCTCGAGGCCCTGGGTCTGAACCCCGCCCTGTGCAACTGGGTCCTGGACTTCCTGATGGGCCCCCCCAGGTGGTGAAGGTAGGAAACAAAATCTCCACTTCGCTGATCCTCAACACTGGGGCCCCACAAGGGTGCGTGCTCAGCCCCCTCCTGTACTTCCTGTTCACCCATGACTGCGTGGCCAAGCACGCCTCCAACTCAATCATCAAGTATGCAGAAGACACAACAGTAGTAGGCTTGATTACCAACAATGACGAGACCGCCTACAGGGAGGAGGTGAGGGCTCTGGGAGTGTGGTGCCAGGAAAATAACCTCTCACTCAACATCAACAAAACAAAGGAGATGATCGTGGACTTCAGGAAACAGCAGAGGATGCACCCCCCTATCCACATCGACGGGACCGAAGTGGAGAAGGTGGAAGCTTCAAGTTCCTTGGCGTACACATCACCAACAAACTGAAATGGTCCACCCATGCAGACAGTGTGGTGAAGAAGGTGCAAAAGAGCCTCTTCAACCTCAGGAGGCTGAAGAAATTTGTCTTGGCACCTAAAACCCTCACAAAACTTTACTGCTGCACAATTGAGAGCATCCTGTCGGGCTGTATCACCGCTTGGTACGGCAACTGCACCGCCCGCAACCACAGGGCTCTACAGAGGGTGGTGCGGTCTGCTGAACGCACCACCGGGGGCAAACTACCCGCCCTCCAAGACACATACAGCACCCAATGTCACAGGAAGGCCAAAAAGATCATCAAGGATATCAACCACCCGAGCCACTGCCTGTTCACCCCGTTATCATCCAGAAGGCGAGGTCAGTACAGGTGCATCAAAGCTGGGACCGAGAGAATGAAAAACAGCTTCTATCTCATGGCCATCAGACTGTTAAATAGCCATCACTAGCACATTAGAGGCTGCTGCTGCCTATTGAAATCACTGGCCACTTTAAGAAATGGAACACTAGTCACTTGAATTATGTTTACATATCTTGCACTACTCATCTCATATGTACAGTGAGGGAAAAAAGTATTTGATCCCCTGCTGATTTTGTACGTTTGCCCACTGACAAATAAATGATCAGTCTATAATTTTAATGGTTGGTTTATTTGAACAGTGAGAGACAAATCCAGAAAAACGCATATCAAAAATGTTATAAATTGACTTGCATTTTAATGAGGGAAATAAGTATTTGATCCACACTCAATCAGAAAGATTTCTGGCTCCCAGGTGTCTTTGATACAGGTAACGAGCTGAGATTAGGAGCACACTCCTAAAGGGAGTGCTCCTAATCTCAGCTTGTTACCTGTATAAAAGACACCTGTCCACAGAAGCAATCAATCAATCAGATTCCAAACTCTCCACCATGGCCAAGACCAAAGAGCTCTCCAAGGATGTCAGGGACAAGATTGTAGACCTACACAAGGCTGGAATGGGCTACAAGACCATCGCCAAGCAGCTTGGTGAGAAGGTGACAACAGTTGGTGCGATTATTTGCAAATGGAAGAAACACAAAAGAACTGTCAATCTCCCTCGGCCTGGGGCTCCATGCAAGATCTTACCTTGTGGAGTTGCAATGATCATGAGAACGGTGAGGAATCAGCCCAGAACTACACAGGAGGATCTCTTCAATGATCTCAAGGCAGCTGGGACCATAGTCACCAAGAAAACAATTGGTAACACACTACGCCGTGAAGGACTGAAATCCTGCAGCGCCCGCAAGGTCCCCCTGCTCAAGAAAGCACATATACAGGCCCGTCTGAAGTTTGCCAATGAACATCTGAATGATTTGGAGGAGAACTGGGTGAAAGTGTTGTGGTCAGATGAGACCAAAATCGAGCTCTTTGGCATCAACTCAACTCGCCGTGTTTGGAGGAGGAGGAATGCTGCCTATGACCCCAAGAACACCATCCCCAACGTCAAACATGGAGGTGGAAAAATTATGCTTTGGGGGTGTTTTTCTGCTAACGGGACAGGACAACTTCACTGCATCAAAGGGACGATGGACGTCGCCATGTACCGTCAAATCTTGGGTGAGAACCTCCTTCCCTCAGCCAGGGCATTGAAAATGGGTCGTGGATGGGTATTCCAGCATGACAATGACCCAAAACACACGGCCAAGGCAACAAAGGAGTGGCTCAAGAAGAAGCACATTAAGGTCCTGGAGTTGCCTAGCCAGTCTCCAGACCTTAATCCCATAGAAAATCTGTGGAGGGAGCTGAAGGTTTGAGTTGCCAAACATCAGCCTCGAAACCTTGATGACTTGGAGAAGATCTGCAAAGAGGAGTGGGACAAAATCCCTCCTGAGATGTGTGCAAACCTGGTGACCAACTACAAGAAACGTCTGACCTCTGTGATTGCCAACAAGGGTTTTACCACCAAGTACTAAGTCATGTTTTACAGAGGGGTCAAATACTTATTTCCCTCATTAAAATGCAATTCAATTTATAACATTTTTGACATGCGTTTTTCTGGATTTTGTTGTTGTTATTCTGTCTCTCACTGTTCAAATAAACCTACCATTAAAATTATAGACTGATCATTTATTTGTCAGTGGGCAAACGTACAAAATCAGCAGGGGATCAAATACTTTTTTCCCTCACTGTATGTACTGCATTCTATTCTGTAATATTCTACTGTATCTTAGTCCATGCCGCTCTGTCATTGCTTGTCCATATATGTATATATTCTTAAATCCCATTCCTTACTAGTTTTGTGTGTATTGGGTATATGTTGTGAAATTGTTAAATATTACTGCATTGTCGGAGCTAGAAGCACAAGCATTTCGCTACACCCGCTATAACATCTGCTAAACACGTGTATGTGACAAATAACATTTGATTTGATTTGATTTGTGAGTACCCAAGCAGTCTGATACTGCAGGTCAGGCAGTCTATCTGGTCAATGAAAGGCGTAGTTGACATCATGCTGTGTAGACTGGGAACATGTCCCACGATAACCTGAAGAAGAAAACTACACAGGAAACACTTAATGTGTCTGATTAAACAGACTGCAGTCCTCGGGGGAAGTAGGAGGCCTACCTGTGAGATTCCTGGTCCAGAAAGACGGACTTAGGTAGGGGGCTAATGTAGTGTGCATCCCTAATGGCACCCTGTTCCCTAAAGGCCCTGGTCAAAAGTAGTGCACTATATAGAAAATAGGATGCCATTTGGGATGCATAATAGTAATTCTACAGGCATTAAAAGGATAATGAGCTCAATGGAGTCAGGGCAACATCACCCCTGCCGTTTTCCCTCTGCTCAAAACAGAGTTATAGCCACCACTTTTCACCACACGCAGGTTCCTGGGATGGGTTTAAATGGATTCATATTGCCTGGGGTGTGTGAACGTGAAGTCAAGCAAGAGGGTGATCATAACCATGTGAAGTCAACCAGGAGGGAGATCATAACCATGTGAAGTCAACCAGGAGGGAGATCATAACCATGTGAAGTCAACCAGGAGGGAGATCATAACCATGTGAAGTCAACCAGGAGGGAGATCATAACCATGTGAGGTCAACCAGGAGGGAGATCATAACCATGTGAAGTCAACCAGGAGGGAGATCATAACCATGTGAGGTCAACCAGGAGGGAGATCATAACCATGTGAAGTCAACACTGAGTCAATCACTACTGTCTGTCTGTCTGCATTGTATTTAGAACAACACTGAGTCAATGTATAAAGGAATGAGAGGAATGTTGAGGTTTTGCACATAAAGATATATGCCTAACATATTAACATTTAGAAAGAAGCAAACAGTCATGGTGTTTTAAGGGTTGTTCAGGTCTATATACTTGATATTTTGCCTTCAAATTAATATGTTTTCAACGTGAAAGGCTTTAATCTCATTGTTTGACGGAGGAATGAGAACTGAAGCCGTATATCCTGACACGTATTCAGTCCTGGCTTTCTGGATGGGAGTTGAAAACGTGCCTACTAATGCTGTCGTTTCATAGGATGAGGTCTATTAGAAGTGAAAACTTGTCTAATTGGTTGGCATTGTATTGTTAGATGAATTAGGTTTGAGCAAACTGACAATGCATGACTGGTGCAGTGAGAAAGTTGAGGACTGATGCAGTGAGAAGGTTGAGGACTGATGCAGTGAGAAGGTTGAGGACTGATGCAGTGAGAAGGTTGAGGACTGATGCAGTGAGAAGGTTGAGGACTGATGCAGTGAGAAGGTTGAGGACTTTTTCGAAGTTATGGAGAGTCATGAGCATATTAAACAGTTTAAAGAATCATATACACATTTTTTAGATATGTGCAGTGTTTGATTTAGTGTAGTGGAAAAACTCTACTCCTATTTGATTTAGTGTAGTGGAAACACTCCACTCCTCTTTGATTTAGTGTTGGGGAAACACTCCACTCTTTGATTTAGTGTTGTGGAAACACTCCACTCTTTGATTTAGTGTTGTGGAAACTTGTGTTAGATTGACAGTCCTGGTCTGGCAGTAAGGACTGCAATGATTGCCTTTAAGTTGCATGTTACTCTCCCATGTGCCAGTAGATACAAAGCCTGCATCTGAAATGCCACCCTATTTACTGTATGGCACACTACTTTTGACCAGAGCACATAGTATGCTTCCTCTAGTTTCTCTCTCTCTCCCTCCCATCCCGGAGGACCTGAGCCCGAGGACCATGCCTCAGGACTACCTGGCCTGATGACTCCTGGCTGTCCCCAGTCCACCTGATGACACCTGGCTGTCCCCAGTCCACCTGGTCGTGCTGCTGCTCCAGTTTCAATTGTTATGCCTGCGGCTATGGAACCCTGACATGTTCACCGGACGTGCTACCTTGTCCCAGACCTGCTGTTTTCGACTCTCTCTCTCTCTCTCTCTCTCTCTCTCTCTACCGCACCTGTTGTCTCGACCTCTGAATGCTCGGCTATGAAAAGCCAACTGACATTTTCTCCTGAGGTACTGACCTGCTGCACCCTCTACAACCAATGTGATTATTATTTGACCCTGCTGGTCATCTATGAATGTTTGAACATCTTGAAGAACAATCTGGCCTTAAATGGCCATGTACTGTTATAATCTCCACCCGGCACAGCCAGAAGAGGACTGGCCACCCCTCAGAGCCTGGTTCCTCTCTAGGTTTCTTCCTATGTTCCTGCCTTTCTAGGGAGTTTTTCCTAGCCACCGTGCTTCTACATCTGCATTGCTTACTGTTTTAGGCTGGGTTTCTGTAAAGCACTTTGTGACATCTGCTGATGTAGAAAGGGCATAATAAATACATTTGATTGATTGATTGATAGTCAGTGAACCTCCACTAGTATTAATGAGGAAGAGCAATAAAGCTGTACAGAACCTTCAGCCTGATAATTTTCCCTGCTGCAGCATCGCAGGTCAAAATGATCAGTTTATTTCCAAAACGCTATATCCCCAAATGTTTCATATTTGTGTTTTTTTCACCAGATATTATTGCTTATGGGTACCTTCATGTGTGGGTAAAATATTGCTGTTCTCAGATGTTTTATTAATCGATTTTAGGTGTGTATTAAAATGAGTTTTTTTGCTAAATGCTATATTACCATTGTTTCGCTGGAACGGAATGTTTGTATTCTGTATATTTGACTGTGATATGTGGTTGTCCCACCTAGCTATCTTAAGATGAATGCACTAACTGTAAGTCGCTAACCATCAAGTGATAGGTTTCAATCAAATAGATGTCTGTCATTGAACAACCCCATGCCATGATTAGATAGTGAAAAACACACCAATCTCTTTCATAAGTTCTTTAAACAATAAAAGCTAATTTACCAACATTTCTGAAAATGGATATATAGCGTTTCGTAAAGAACCTCTTCACCTTCTCTCTGATCCTCTGGACCACAGATTGGAACAGGTTAGTGTTAGTGAATTCTGTCACAATGGGAAGTAAAGATATCCTGATACTACAGTAAGGCTATCATTGTGTCCTGTGTTCTAACCAAGGAGATAAAAGGACAATTTAACATGCTTGTCCACCCAGGTTTGCTCCACGTTCATGGGTCCAACAGCAATATGTTCTGAAATGCAACACCAAACTGACTGCCATTCCACAACATACTGAAAATAACAAATACTGCAGGTCCTTATTCACAAAGAAAATCATAATGTATTAATACTGAAGGTCTTATTAACAAAGATAATCATAATGTATTAATACTGAAGGTCCTTATTCACAAAGCTAATCATAATGTATTAATACTGAAGGTCCTTATTCACAAAGATAATCATAATGTATTAATACTGCAGGTCCTTACTCCCAAAGAGAATCATAATGTATTAATACTGAAGGTCCTTACTCCCAAAGAGAATCATAATGTATTAATACTGCAGGTCCTTACTCCCAAAGAGAATCATAATGTATTAATACTGCAGATCCTTACTCCCAAAGAGAATCATAATGTATTAATACTGAAGGTCCTTACTCCCAAAGAGAATCATAATGTATTAATACTGCAGGTCCTTACTCCCAAAGATAATCATAATGTATTAATACTGAAGGTCCTTACTCCCAAAGAGAATCATAATGTATTAATACTGCAGGTCCTTACTCCCAAAGAGAATCATAATGTATTAATACTGCAGGTCCTTACTCCCAAAGAGAATCATAATGTATTAATACTGAAGGTCCTTATTTACAAAGATAATCATAATGTTGACTGTTACAGATGACTACTTTCTAAGGCTCGTCTGAACATGAAGACAGGTAGGCCGTAAGGGTCTGTCTAACAGCAGGAGGTATATAGTGGAAGCTGTCTAACAGCAGGAGGTATACAGTGGAAGCTGTCTAACAGCAGGAGGTATATAGTGGAAGCTGTCTAACAGCAGGAGGTATATAGTGGAAGCTGTCTAACAGCAGGAGGTATATAGTGGAAGCTGTCTAACAGCAGGAGGTATATAGTGGACGCTGTCTAACAGCAGGAGGTATACAGTGGAAGCTGTCTAACAGCAGGAGGTATATAGTGGAAGTTGTCTAACAGCAGGAGGTATATAGTGGAAGCTGTCTAACAGCAGGAGGTATATAGTGGAAGCTGTCTAACAGCAGGAGGTATATAGTGGCAGTACAGTAATGGGCTACGTGCCAAATGGCACCATATTCACCTTATTCTTGGTATAGAGCACTACGTTAGACCAGGACCCATAGGGCTCTAAAGTAGTGCGCTATATATAAGGAATAGGGTGCCCTTTGGGAAGTGACAATGGGTTAATGTCTGAGGGAGAAACTCTCCCCTTCTTATAGTCTAGACCATCAGAATTCCCAATGTCACTGTGAATTTATTTATATTTGTGCAGAGCAACGAATCAGTCAATTTCATCTCCATTTCCCCTACCTTTCTTTCCTATGCATCCCAATGAGCCTGACACAATATTAAAATATGGGGTTAAGAGAAAAATGGCTGCTTCCTCGCTTCTGGTTTCTCTGACTATTTCCTGTTTTGTGTCACAAAAATAAGAAACGATGCATTGATTTTTATAGTAAAGGTAAATATACAGCGCATTCAGAAAGTATTCACACCCCTTGACTTTTTCCGCATTGTGTTGTGTTACTCCTGAATTTTAATTGGACTCCTACTACTGTGTCCAATAATAGTGTTATTGGCAAGACTTGAATCTAGGCTGTCTAGTAATGATCAACAACGAATTTGACAGAGCTTGAAGAATTTTAAAAATAATAAATGTGCAAATATTGTACAATCCAGGTGTGCAAAGCTCTTAGAGACTTACCCAGAAAGACAAACAGCTGTAATCGCTGCCAAAGTTGATTCTAACAGGTATTGACTCAGGGGGTTGAATCCGTTTTTATTTATTTATACAAATGTTTAGAATTTTTCTTCCGCTTTGACATTACAGTGTATTTTGAGTAGATCGTTGAAAAATATAACAAATTAAATCAATTTTGATCCCACTTTGTAACACGACAAAAGGGTGTAAATAGTAAAGGGGTACGAATACTTTCTGAATGCACTGTAGATACACATGCACATACTCACACACGTATGCGCAAGTACTTTATGCACGCACATACACAGAAACACACCATTTCACATTATTAACAGATGCATCTAATATCTTTGTCTAAAAGGTCAAGTATTGAAGGGAGATTGCACCCTAAATGATCGGGACCTGGAATGAGACGGAATTGTTTATTAATCTACAAACACATTCAGCTGCTGATGCTGTTCCGGTTCTTCTAACACGTGGAAGGAAATGACAAGCGACTGTTGCCTCACTTGTCTTTGTTACGCTTTAGCCCTGCGTATGATCAAACCCAGACGACAACAACAACTCGATATTATTTAATCCACTTGTCAAATTCTGACTAGGAAATCACTGTGATGGTGATGATTTACAACACACCCGTTGTTCAGAGAGAGAGAGAGAGAGAGAAGAGAGGAGAGAGAGAGGAGAGAGAGAGACACTAGAGAGAAATAGGGGGAGAGTAGTGACGGGCGTTTGCGACTGCATAAAGATCTCTCTTCTAGATGAGTGGGTATACGAGTATACTTAGTCGATTTGGATATCCTCTCCGCTTAGCTCTCTTCCTCCTCTCTCTCTCTTCTCTCTTCTCTCCCTCTCTCTTTCTCTGCGGCCGCTCTCTCGTCGATTGCTCTCTCCCTCTCTTCTCCTCTCTTCGTTCTCCGCTCTCTCTCCTTTTCTCTTCTGTTCTCTTCTCTTCTCTCTCTCTCTCTCCTCTTCTTCTCTCTCCTTTTTTCTCTCTCTCTTATTCTCTCCTCGCTCTCTCTCTCCTCTCCTCTCTTATACTCTTTCTTCTCCTCTCTTCTCTCCTCTTCCTTATCTCGTCCTGGAAGCTCTCTCTCCTCTTCCATCTCTTTCTCGTTGGGTCTGGGTTTGTTGAGTTGCATTTTTCTCTCTTTCTATCTCAGCCTCTCGCCGTTGATTTCTCGCTCTCTCTTTTCTCGCTCTATCTCTCTCTCTCTCGCTACTCTCCTCTCTCTCTCGTCTCTCTCGCTCTTCTCTTTCTAATCCCCGAGGGAGAGATTGTGTTATATAAAAGTGACACAAAGATTTGTCCAGAGAATTCCCCATCAATCATCGAAGGCTTTCCGGATTACTTTCCGAAGCATCCCGCATCTCTCTGGGGAGTCCAGGAGGAGGTCGGGTCTGGGGCCCAGGAGCCCTGGTGTAACCTGGTACTGTGTGTGACAGCCATGGAAAAAGAGTCTCTGGAGGCGTCAGGAGGAGAGTCGGGCACCAGGAGCACTGGTTACACCTGTCACTGTGGGTGACAGCCAGGGAAAAGAGTCGCTGGAGGAGTCATGAGGAGAAGTCTGGGGCACCAGGAGCCCCTGGTTAACCTTCCTGTGATGTGACAGACCAGGGAAAAGAGTCTCTGGAGGAGTCAGGAGGAAGAGTCTGGGCACCAGGAGCCCTGGTTCAAAACCCTTCCCTGTGTGTGACAGCCAGGGAAAAGAAGTCCTCTGAGGAGTCCAGGAGGAGAGTCTGGGGCACCAGGAGCCCTGGTTAACCTGTCCTGTGTGTGACAGCCAGGGAAAAGAGTCTCTGGAGGAGTCAGGAGGAGAGTCTGGGGCACCAGGAGCCCTGGTTAACCTGTCAGGGAAAAGATTCAGCACAACAACACATTCATGTCAAATTCATGTCACGTTCATGTCAGCAGCGTGCTTGTCTTTTATCAACTTTTATCTCTTACCAACACATGCCAGAAGTGACAGTCAGTCGACTAAACATGCTAAAAGCTGAGCCAGACATGAATGTGATTATGATTATGATTACGTATGCTACTCCCTGTGAGTCATAATGCCTTCTGTATTGGTTTATAAGTGGCTTTGCAACTGAGTTTGATTACAATGTAAAACTTTTATTTCAGGCAATATCATGGAATGTCAAGGGCTTTGAATCAACCGATATAATGAGTTTGATTACAACGTTAATAAGCATTGCTTCAAATCTTAATATATATTTGTCATCTTATTCCGGTTACTAAGTATTGTTTGTTTGTTTTGTTTATTCATTTGGACAGTCTTGAAAAAAATCATGTTCACTATATATCATGTTCACCATATACAGTTGAAGTCAGGAGGTAACCAAATACATTTAAACTCAGTTTTTCACAATTCCTGACATTTAATCCTAGTCAAAATTCCCTGTTTTAGGTCAGTTAGGATCACCACTTTATTTTAAGAATGTGAAATGTCAGAATAATAGTAGAGAGAATGATTTATTTCAGCTTTTATTTCTTTCATCACATTCCCAGTGGGTCAGAAGTTTACATACAATCAATTAGTATTTGGTAGCATTGCCTTTAAATTGTTTAACTTGGGTCAAACATTTCGGGAATTTTAGACCATTCCTCCAGACAGAGCTGGTGTAACTGAGTCAGGTTTGTAGGCCTCCTTGCTCGCACACACTTTTTCTATAGGATTGAGGTCAGGGCTTTCTGATGGCCACTCCAATACCTTGACTTTGTTGTTCTAAGCCATTTTGCCACAACTTTGGAAGTATGCTTGGGGTCATTGTCCATTTGGAAGACCCATTTGCGACCAAGATTTAACTTCCTGACTGATGTCTTGAGATGTTGCTTCAATATATCCACATAATTTTCCTTCCTCATGATGCCATCTATTTTGTGAAGTGCACCAGTCCCTCCTGCAGCAAAGCATCCCCCACAGCATGATGCTGTCACACCCGTGCTTCACGGTTAGGATGGTGTTCTTCGGCTGGCAAGCCACCCCCTTTTTCCTCCAAACTTAACGATGGTCATTATGGCCAAAGAGTTATATTTTTGTTTCATCAGACTAGAGGACATTTCTCCAAAAAGTACGATCTTTGTCCCCATGTGCAGTTGTAAACCGTAGTCTGGCATTTTTATGGCGGTTTTGGAGCAGTGGCTTCTTCCTTGCTGAGCGGCCTTTCAGGTTATGTCTATATAGGACTCGTTTTACTGTGGATATAGATACTTTTGTACCTGTTTCCTCCAGCATCTTCACAAGGTCCTTTGCTGTTGTTCTGGGATTGATTTGCACTTTTCACACCAAAGTACATTCATCTCTAGGAGACAGAACGCGTCTCCTTCCTGAGCGGTATGATGGCTGCGTGGTCCCATGGTGTTTATACCTGCATACTATTGTTTGCACAGATGAACGTGGTACCTTCAGGCGTTTGGAATTTGCTCCCAAGGATGAACCAGACTTGTGGAGGTCTACAATTATTTTCTTGGCTGATTTCTTTTGATTTTTCCCATAATGTCAAGCAAAGAGGCACTGAGTTTGTAGGTAGGCCTTGAAATACATCCACAGGTACACCTCCAATTGACTCAAATGATGTCAATTAGCCTATCAGAAGCTTCTAAAGCCATGACATAATTTTCTGGAATATTCCAAGCTGTTTAAAGGCACAGTAAACTTAGTGTATGTAAACTTCTGACCCACTGGAATTGTGATACAGTGAATTATAAGTGAAATAATCTGTCTGTAAATAATTGTTGGAAAAATTACTTGTGCCATGCACAAAGTAGATGTCCTAACCGACTTGCCGAAACTATAGTTTGTTAACAAGAAATTTGTGGGTGGTTGAAAAACGAGTTTTAATGACTCCAACCTAAGGGTATGTAAACTTCCGACTTCAACTGTGTCATGTTCACCATATGTCATGTTCACCATATGTCATATTCATCACAAAAGCAGATACAGTACCAGTCAAAGTTTGGACACACCTACTCATTCCAGGGTTTGTCTTTATTTGTACTATTTTCTACATTGTAGAATAATAGTGAAGACATCAAAACTATGAAATAACACATATGGAATCATGTAGTAACAACAAAAGTCTAAAAAAAATGTCAACATATTTAGTAGCCACCCTTTGCCTTGATGACAGCTTTGCACACTCTTGGCATTCTCTCAACCAGCTTTACCTGGAATACTTTTCTAACAGTCTTGAAGGAGTTCCCACATATGCTGAGCACTTGTTGGCTCCTTTTCCTTCACTCTGCGGTCCGACTCATCCCAAACCATCTCAATTGGGTTGAGGTCGGGGGATTGTGGAGGCAAGGTAATCTGATGCAGCACTCCATCACTCTTCTTCTTGGTAAAATAGCCCTTACACAGACTGGAGGTGTGATGGGTCATTGTTCTGTTGAAAAACAAGTGATAGACCCACTAAGCGCAAACCAGATGGGATGGCGTATCACTGCAGAATGCTATGGTAGCCATGCTGGTTAAGTGTGCATTGAATTCTAAATAAATCACAGACAGTGTCACCAGCAAAGCACCCCCACAACATAACACCTCCTCCTCCTCCATGCGTTACGATGGGAAATACCCACACATGCGGGGATAATTCGTTCACACATACCGCGTCTCACAAAGACACGGCAGTTGAAACCAAAAATCTCCAATTAGGACTCCAGACCAAAGGACACATTTCCACCGGTCTAATGTCCATTGCTCATGTTTCTTGGCCCAAGCAAGTCACTACTTCTTATTGGTGTCCTTTAGTAGTGGTTTCTTTGCAGCAATTCGACCATGAAGGCCTGATTCACGGAGTCTCCTCTGAACAGTTGATGTTGAGATGTGTCTGTTACTTGAACTCTGTGAAGCATTTATTTGGGCTGCATTTTCTGAGGCTGGTAACTCTAATGAACTTATCCTCTGCAGCAGAGGTAACTCTGGGTCTTCCTTTCCTGTGGCGGTCCTCATGAGAGCCAGTTTCACCATAGCGCTTGATAGTTTTTGCGACTGCACTTGATTAAACTTTCAAAGTTATTGACATTTTCCGTATTGACTGACCTTCATGTCTTAAAGTAATGATGGACTGTCGTTTCCCTTTGCTATTTTGCGCTGTTATTGCCATAATATGGACTTGGTCTTTCACCAAATAGGGCAATCTTCTGTATCCCCCCCCTACCTTGTCACAACACAACTGATTGGCTCAAACGCATTAAGAAGGAAAGAAATTCCACAAATTAACTTTTAAGAAGGCACACCTGTTAATTGAAATTTTTACATTTACATCATTTAGCAGACGCTCTTATCCAGAGCGACTTACAAATTGGTGCATTCAACTAATGATAGCCAGTGGGACAACCACCTTTTTATTTTTTAATGGGGGGGTGGGGGAAGAAGGATTACTTTATATTATTCCAGGTATTCCTTAAAGAGGTAGGGTTTCAAGTGTCTCCGGAAGGTGGTCAGTGACTCCTCTGTCCTGGCGTTGTGGGGGAGCTTGTTCCACCATTGGGCCAATGCATTCCTGGTGACTACCTCATGAAGCTGTTTGAGAGAATGCCAAGAGTGTGCAAAGCTGTCATCAAGGCAAAGGGTGGCTATTTGAAGAATCTCAAATATAACATATATTTGGATTTGTTTAACACTTTTTTGGTTACTACATGATTCCATATGTGTTATTTCATAGTTTTGATGTCTTCACTATTATTCTACAATGTAAAAAATAGTAAAAATAAAGAAAAACCCTTGAATGAGTAGGTGTGTCCAAACTTTTGACTGGTAGTGTAGTAGTGCATGCTTTGTCTCTGATGAGGGATAATGGGACATAGAGACAGACAGAGAGACAGACATAGAGACAGACATAGAGACAGGACAGAGGACAGCAATAGGAGACGACAAGGAGACAGGGACAGAGAGACAGACCTAGAGGATCAGACATAGAGACCAGACATAAGGACAGACATAGAGACAGACATAGAGACAGACATAGAGACAGGACATAGGAGAGGACATAGGACAGACATAGATACAGAACATAGAGCAGACAGATGGCGACAAGACATAGAGACAGACATAGAGACAGACAGAGAGACAGACCTAGAGACAGACATAGAGACAGACATAGACAGACATAGAGACAGACATAGAGACAGACATAGAGACAGACATAGAGAGACATAGACAGACATAGAGACAGACAGAGAGACAGACATAGAGACAGACAGACAGACAGAGAGACAGACAGAGAGACAGACATAGAGACAGACATAAAGACAGACATAGAGACAGAACATGAATATCTCCATAATGGGCAATGTGATGATACCTTCCCAGACAGAGACAGAACATGAATATCTCCATAATGGGCAATGTGATGATACCTTCCCAGACATAGAGACAGAACATGAATATCTCCATAATGGGCAATGTGATGATACCTTCCCAGACAGAGACAGAACATGAATATCTCCATAATGGGCAATGTGATGATACCTTCCCAGACAGAGACAGAACATGAATATCTCCATAATTTATTTATTATTATTAGCCCAGAACGTTTGTTGTGTTATTTCTTACATTATTAGCCCAGAACGTTTTTTTTTTTTTGTGTTATTACATACAGCCGGAAATAACTTTTGGATATCATAGCGGCGGTAACTCACCAGCATTCCAACCAGAAATACGACTTTCCCAAATTGGATCCTTTGTTCATACCCCCAAAGCAATTTAATTTAATTTATCTCAGAGGTTGCTCCAAGACGCCGCCGGCGGAGAAGAGGTATTCGGAGTGGACTTCTAGTCCGCCTTAGGAGGCGTGCACACCATCCACCACTTCCGAGTATATTACTCGCTAATGTTCCTGGACAATAAAGTAGACGACTTCAGGCCGAGGATCTCCTTCCAAAGAGACATCAGGGACTGTCACATACTCTGTTTCATGGAATCGTGGCTCTCTCCGGATATACTGTCACCGTCCATACAGCCAGCTGGGTTCTCAGTTCATCGCGCAGACAGGAATAAAGAACTCTCCGGAAAGAAGAAAGGCGGAGGTGTATGTTTCATGATTAACTACTTATGTTGTGATTGTAATAACGTACAGGAACTCAAGTCCTTTTGTTCACCCAACCTAGAATACCTCACAATCAAATGCTGATCGCATTACCTCCCAAGATAATTATTTTAGGTTATAGTCACAGCCATGTATATTCCCCCTCAAGCCGATACCACGAAAGCCCTCAAGGAACTACACTGGACTTTGTGCAAACTGGAAACCACATATCCTGAGGCCGCATTTATTGTAGCTGGGGACTTTAACAAAGCAAATCTGAGGAAGATTGCACAATGAACTATCCCATCTGGACAAGAGGAATACCTACAATATGTAAGAATGTTGTTCATTGACTACTGCTCAGCCTTCAACACCATAGTACCCTCCAAGCTCATCATTAAGTTTGGGGCCCTGGTTCTGAACACCACCCTGTGCAACTGGGTCCTGGACTTCCTGACGGGCCGCCCCCAGGTGGTGAAGGTAGGAAACAACACCTCCACTACGCTGATTCTCAACACAGGGGCCCCACTAGGGTGCATGCTCTGCCCCCTCCTGTACTCCCTGTTCACCCATGAGTGTGTGGCCACGCACGACTCCAACTCAATCATCAAGTTTGTAGACGACACAACAGTAGTAGGCTTGATTACCAACAATGACGAGACAGCCTACAGGGAGGAGGTGAGGAAAATATCCTCTCCCTCAACGTCAACAAAATTAAGGAGCTGATCGTGGACATCAGGAGACAGCAGAGGGAGCATGCCCACATCCACGGGCCGCAGTGGAGAAGATGAAAAGCTTCAAGTTCCTCGGCGTACACATCACTGACAATCTGAAATGGTCCACCCACAAAGACAGTGTGGTGAAGAAGGTGCAACAGCACCTCTTCAACCTCAGGAGGCTGAAGAAATTCTGCTTGGCCCCTAAGACCGTCACAAACGTATCACCACCTGGTATTGCAACTGCACCATCTGCCACCACAGGGCTCCCCAGAGGGTTGTGCGCATGCCCAACGCATCACCGGGGGCACACTTCCTGCCTTCCAGGACATCCACAGCACCCGATATCACAGGAAGGCCAAGAAGATCATCAAGGACATCAACCACCCGAGCCACGGCCTGTTCACCCCGCTATCATCCAGAAGGCGAGGTCAGTACAGGTGCATCAAAGCTGGGACCGAGAGACTGAAAAACAGCTTCTATCTCAAGGGTGTCATACTGTTAAATAGTTACTACTAGCCAGCCTCCACCCAGTACCCTGCCCTGAACTTAGTTACTGTCACTAGCCGGCTACCACCCGGCTACTCAACCCTGCACCTTAGAGGCTTCTGCCCTATGTACATAGACATGGACTCACTGGTCACTTTAATAATGTTTACATACTGCTTTACTCATTTCATATGTATATACTGTATTATAGTCAAGTCCATCCTATTTAACTATTGCTGTACATATACTATTATATCCATGTATTCTTCAGATATACTATACATTCTATCCATACACTCTCCATGATGTCTATACATCCCATTACATACATCCCGGACTGCAATATTGCTTGTCCTAAAATGTCTGTATACTATACTTTTAGATTTGTGTGTATTGTTAGACATTACTACACTGTTGGAGCTAGGAACACAAGTATTTCACTACACCCGCAATAACATCTGCTGAATATGTGTATACGACCAATAAAATGTGATTTGATTTACATGTTAAACCTAGCCTCACTGGACTAAATGCTAAACCTCACTGGACTAAATGATAAACCTCACTGGACTAAATGATAAGCCTAACCTCACTGAAATAAATGATAAGCCTCACCTCACTGGACTAAATGATAAGCCTCACCTCACTGGACTAAATGATAAGCCTCACCTCACTGGATTAAATGCTAAGCCTCACCTCACTGGACTAAATGCTAAGCCTCACCTCACTGGACTAAATGATAAGCCTCACCTCACTGGACTAAATGCTAAGCCTCACCTCACTGGACTAAATGTCACGGTTTACTAAGCCAGAACCCAGAAGCAGACCAGGACAAGGTGAGTTGAAACGAAGGTGAGTATTTATTTAACAGATTCAAAAAAACGATGTAGAATAATCCAGGGGACAGAGCGGACGGTGGAGATGAGTTGGTGGAGGTGCAGTGGTAGATGCAAGAATGGCTCGGCAGCCGCCGACAACCACCCAGGGGTTGGGTGAAGGTTCCGGGAGATTGACTGCAGATAGAAACAAAACGGAGGTAAGTACACGGCAAGCCAACAAGGTGCAAAACAACAAAACTAACGCTAGGAACTCCAAGGCTGATACACTGACAAACATACTGTTCATGGCTAACGATCCGGCAGGGAATGGATGTCAGTCAGGGGCTTAGAAGGGTGATGATCAGGACCAGGTGTGCAGACCGCTGATGAGATGCAGGTGCGGTTAATCGGAAGATCTCCGCCTAGCAACGTCGCCCGGCAACCAGGCCGGGAGCGTTCTAAACCCTCAGGAAACTGGAGATTCCGAGCAGAAAAATGGCAACACAGGCAGGAACCGACTCAGGATGCAGGGTTCATGACACTAAATGGTAAGCCTCACCTCACTGGACTAAATGATAAGCCTCACCATGGATTTGTGACGAAGGGCCGCTGTGCCATGAACCAAGAAATCACTACAAAATAAAGAACTGTCTGGGAAAGCTACCTGTATGAAGGGAAACATCAACCTACCTGTATGAAGGGAAACATCAACCTACCTGTATGAAGGGAAACATCAACCTACCTGTATGAAGGGAAACATAAAGGGCAGATTTATATAGACCAGGGCTGTTGAACTCCGGTCCTGGAGGGCCAATACACTTCTGGGTTTTGTTTCTACCTGGTTATTGCACTCACTTGGTGTCCCAGATCTGAATCAGTCCCTGATTAGAAGGAGAAGATGAAAAGAAGTGTTATGGCACTCCAGGACCCGAGTTGAAAAGCCCTGATATATACTGTGATCCTCAACAAACAAAGAATCTCTCAATTTGTCATCCTTGGAACATGGACGATGACGTGTTCGATAGGTGCGTTCACACTGGACCTTAACCCAGGGCTAAGAGCCTAATGGGAGAGTTTAACCCAGGGCTAAGAGCCTAATGGAGAGTTTAACCCTGGGCTAAGAGCCTAATGGGAGAGGTTAACCCTGGGCTAAGAGCCTAATGGGAGAGGTTAACCCTGGGCTAAGAGCCTAATGGGAGAGGTTAACCCTGGGCTAAGAGCCTAATGGGAGAGTTTAACCCTGGGCTAAGAGCCTAATGGGAGAGGTTAGGCCAATGGGCTAGAGTCCCAGGGCTAAGAGCAACCCAGGGCTAAGAGCCTAATGGGAGAGGTTAACCCAGGGCTAAGAGCCTAATGGGAGAGGTTAACCCAGGGCTAAGAGCCTAATGGGAGAGGTTAACCCAGGGCTAAGAGCCTAATGGGAGAGGTTAACCCTGGGCTAAGAGCCTAATGGGAGAGGTTAGCCCAGGGCTAAGAGCCTAATGGGAGAGGTTAACCCAGGGCTAAGAGCCTAATGGGAGAGGTTAACCCAGGGCTAAGAGCCTAATGGGAGAGGTTAACCCTGGGCTAAGAGCCTAATGGAGAGGTTAACCCAGGGCTAAGGGAGAGTTTTAAAGTGGGCTAGCACCAACATTAGCCCAGGGCAAGCTGGCCCTCCTCCGGAGCAGGGTTAGCACTGACTTTTTGGGGTTAGTCCCAGAAACATGGTGCCAAAATAGCCAGTGTGAAACGGGGTCAGGAAAAACATTTTGAATGTTCACTGTCCAATCACAAAATGTCACTTCATTTACATACTCTCGTGATGCCTGTAATGCATTCTGCATGTTATTTTGATATGTCAATTCAAACTATGGCATCCTTCCGTTTGTTAAGTCAAATGACACTGCTGGTCCTGCTCACACTGCCCTACCCTATGCTCTGACTTCTTTCTCCCCTCTCTCTCCAGATGAAATCTTGCGACTTGTGATGGCCGGCCGCCCAACAACCTGCCCGCTTGACCCTATCCCCTCCTCTCTTTTCCAGACCATCTCCGGTGACCTTCCCCCTTACCTCACCTTGCTCATCAACTCATCCTTGACCGCTGGCTATGTCCCTTCCGTCTTCAAGAGAGCGAGAGTTGCACCCCTTCTCAAAAAACCTACACTCGATCCCTCCGATGTCAACAACTACAGAACAGTATCCCTTCTTTCTTTTCTCTCCAAAACTCTTGAGCGTGCCGTCTTTAGCCAACTCTCTTGCTATCTCTCTCAGAATGACCTTCTTGATCCAAACCAGTCAGATTTCAAGACTGGTCATTCAACTGAGACTGCTCTTCTCTGTGTCACGGAGGCTCTCCGCACTGCTAAAACTAACTCTCTCTCCTCTGCTCTTGTCCTTCTAGACCTGTCTGCTGCCTTTGATACTGTGAACCATCAGATCCTCCTCTCCACCCTCTCCGAGTTGGGCATCTCCAGCGCGGCTCACTCTTGGATTGCGTCCTACCTGACCGGTCGCTCCTACCAAGTGGCGTGGCGAGAATCTGTCTCCGCACCACGTGCTCTCACCACTGGTGTCCCCCAGGGCTCAGTTCTAGGCCCTCTCCTATTCTCGCTATACACCAAGTCACTTGGCTCTGTCATATCCTCACATGGCCTCTCCTATCATTGCTACGCAGACGACACACAACTAATCTTCTCCTTTCCCCCTTCTGATAACCAGGTGACGAATCACATCTCTGCATGTCTGGCAGACATATCAGTGTGGATGACGGATCACCACCTCAAGCTGAACCTCGGCAAGATGGAGCTGCTCTTCCTCCCGGGGAAGGACTGCCCGTTCCATGATCTCGCCATCACGGTTGACAACTCTGTTGTGTCCTCCTCCCAGAGTATGAAGAGCCTTGGCGTGACCCTGGACAACACCCTGTCGTTCTCCGCTAACATCAAGGCGGTGACCCGATCCTGTAGGTTCATGCTCTACAACATTCGGAGAGTACGACCCTGCCTTACACAGGAAGCGGCACATGTCCTAATCCAGGCACTTGTCATCTCCCGTCTGGATTACTGCAACTCGCTGTTGGCTGGGCTCCCTGCCTGTGCCATTAAACCCTACAACTCATCCAGAATGCTGCAGCCCGTCTGGTGTTCAACCTTCCCAAGTTCTCTCACGTCACCCCGCTCCTCCGCACACTCCACTGGCTTCCAGTTGAAGCTCGCATCTGCTACAAGACCATGGTGCTTGCCTACGGAGCTGTGAGGGGAACGGCACCTCCGTACCTTCAGGCTCTAATCAGTCCCTACACCCAAATGAGGGCATTGTGTTCATCCACCTCTGGCCTGCTGGCCCCCCTACCTCTGCGGAAGCACAGTTCCCGCTCGGCCCAGTCAAAACTGTTCGCTGCTCTGGCACCCCAATGGTGGAACAAGCTCCCTCACGACGCCAGGACAGCGGAGTCACACACCACCTTCCAGAGACACTTGAAACCCCACCTCTTTAAGGAATACCTGGGATAGGATAAAGTAATCATTCTACCCCCCCTTACCCCACCCCAAAAAACAAAAACAAAAAATACATATTGTAAAGTGGTTATCCCACTGGCTATAAGGTGAATGCACCAATTTGTAAGTAGCTCTGGATAAGAGTGTCTGCTAAATGACGTAAAAGTAAATGTAAATGTAGGACAAAATACTTTAGTCTGGGCAAAAACATTGCTGCTATGCCTTACAACAATGGTTGCTATGCAGGCTGGCTAAGGTCTTCTGATCCAGCCAACTAAAACTACAAACTCTACAGCTGGAAGGGCAGCAAAAACTAAATGTTCCTCTATTTTCATAGCTTTTCTATTGACATTTAATGATTTCGCCTGGATCAGAAAAGTTGATGTCTCGTTTCTTCACAGCATTCTCTGTACAGGGGCTAGATCGAATTTCAAAAGTGAAACATTGTTTCCGAGGTCAGACAGGCAGACATCAAGGTTTATACAAACTGTTGGAAATCAAATACTACGCAAGAAGCAATAGGTCTTGAAATACGGTAGTCGATTTTGTATCTTGCATAAGATAAGGGTAGGTAAAGGTCTGGGTACCAAACTTACTTCATATTTACTCCTGAAGTCTGAGGTGACATGAACCTATACGGGATCAGTGTCCTGTATATGGGACAGTTGAGCTAACATGCACTAATGTGATTAGCATGACTGTTGTAAGTAACAGCAAACTTTCCAGGACATAGACATGTCTTATATGGGCAGAAAGGTTAAATTCTTCTTAATCTAACTGCACTGTCCAATTTACAGTAGCTATTACAGTGAAAAAATCACAGCACATGGTTTGATACGTTCACCTCTGAAGGTAAATAATGTACTTATATTCAGTAATCTTGCTCTGATTTGTCATCCTAAGGGTCCCAGAGATAAAATGTAGCATAGTTTTGTTTGATAAAATCAATTTTTATATTCAAATGTAGGAACTGGGTTATATAGTTTGAACCCCTGCTGTCTCTGGCTCCACACCCACCCCGCCCGGCCATCTAGATGTGTGAAAGTTACAGTATAAGCTAATGATCCATCATGTATGACATTCCTGGGAGTGTGTAAACTCACATTTTGTATTACCATATCATTTTTGTATGCTCTCTATAGTTATGTACTTGAAAATGTATAAATTGACCAATTCGGCACATTTGGGCAGACTTGATACAAAATAGTCCAGTATTGCAACGCTTTACTGGATCAATCTGAAACTTTGCACACACAATGATGCCATCCAGTGGCCAAAATCTAAACTGCAGTATTATATTGTGGCCTTTCTATTTTTTTTGTTTGTATTATCTTTTACCAGATCTAATGTGTTATATTCTCCTACATTAATTTCACATTTCCACATACTTCAAAGTGTTTCCTTTCCAATGGTATCAAGAATATGCATATCCTTGCTTCAGGTCCTGAGCTACAGGCAGTTAGATTAGGGTATGTCATTTTAGGCGAAAATTGAAAAAAAGGGTCCAATCCTTAAGAAGTTAAATTAGCCTCATCTTTGCGGAGTTGTCTTTAGCTGTGTATGAAACAAAAGGGAAATTAACTGGAAATTTCAACACGTTACTAAAAGTAGACCCAGTGTTTCCTCCACACCTATTCGTTAGAGGGGCCCGCCACAGCTATACTGTGTATACGCTGCCACTGCAAAACATTATTTTTAGGCTACATCTTGAAATGAAGATTTGCGCCAATATTTTCCTATTGCATCATTTCAAGAGAAAGGCTCATATGTATTATTGAAACAAAGAGATCGTAAGCTTTCCAAAAGTGTCTCAGTTTTCCTTCAATTTCCAATAATGAATTAAATATGACCTGATAAAGTCACTGGGGTCTGTGCACTGAGAAAACCGCATCACTCGCACATTGGCGGTTTTGTGGCTCTCGCTACTCTGTTGAATGCATTGGTTTTCTTTCTCTCAAATTTGTTTGTGAAAAACTTCCCTCCTGCTGCAAAGAAATCCTGGAGGAAACACTGAGTAGACCTGTGCAGTAGTGGATGTTTGTTCATCAAACTAAACAAAATGTGAAAATGACCTCAACTTTGAATTCTCCCATCCTTTTTCAAGATTTTGACAGTTCTGTTGACAGTAACATACATTTCAGAACAATTTTAGGGGAATTCAATTAAAACACTAGCACATTGTTTAACAAAGCAATAATTATTTGTTACCATAGAGGGTTTGGTACTGTATATCATGAATAACCAATGACTCTTAACCAATCAGATTGCGAAGTTGGAACTACCCCTTGTATAATCTTCCATAACTTCATCAATATTGTTACTCATGGTGACGCTATGTGGTGGTACTCTCCCTCCTTGCTGTCTTCTTAGAATTTCGCTAAAACAAGAGACAGGAGACAAACTGAAAATATTAAAAGCAAATTGTCTTCTAAATTAGATGCATCTATTGAAATGACCCAAAAAATACTGTTGATGATTGTATCATTTTGCTTTCTTTCTCCTTTCTTGGACTTGATGTAGTCCTCTGCTGATTTGTTACACTACAAATTGGTATAGAATTCAAACAGTTAAATTAAATCTTTATAATAAAAAAAACAATGTAGATGCAAGCTGGGAGTTACCAAGATTGCAGACATTTTTGCTTTTATTACCTGATCAAGGAGGCGCCGCAGAGCTTTTCTAAGCCCAAAATTGTTGGGAAAGACCAGCAGGATACCACCAGCATCCATTTCCAGCAGGTCGTCCCCTGTGACTGCCTGGCCTGGAATATAATGAACAGTTAGCTCCATAGCTGGCTACCCTATATACCAATACCAGCAAAATATGTTTCTCCTAATGTTTGCTAGCTAGCAAACTTATTGCCGCTAGCAACTCCAGTTCTGTCTAACGTTAGTCAAACTCACTGTGAAGAGTGTCAGCAATTTGAGGATGGTTCTCTCAAACTGTCCCTCAATGCATCTGCTGTCAAGCTTCTGTCCTATAACCAGAAGACTTCAGGAGAAGCTAGCCTAACTGTAGCCTAACTCTAGCTAGATAAATACTCTTCAGAATTAAAGGCAGACTAGCAAGCTAGCTAGCTAACGTTAGCTTGCTAGCTGTTACCTAGCTGTCTAGTTAGCCAGCTAGCTAGCTAGCATTAACGGTTTGGTTGTTAGCTAGCTAGCATTAGCTAGGTCAACAGTTAGCTAGCTAGTTTGATGCTATGAAATGTTGCATATTTTTTTTTTTTTAAATAGAGTTAGTTTACCTTACCTTTCATTATTGGTCTCCATGTCCATTTTTAATCCTCGTCTTGCTTGCTAACAAACGGAGTGGAGAACCCAACCGCCACTGACTTGAAAAACGTCAACTGTCACTAAAACCACATTCACAAGGACGTCATGACGTCACTAGTAGAAAGAAATCCACTGCGCTTAGGGTTGTCGCACAAAGTGCAGTGCCATCATTAGTTTGAAAGGATGAGGTATTTCTAAGAAGAGCCATGTGTTCCTTAATCGGCACTTCATCTGAAAATGTAAGGATAAACAACAACAATCTCAATGAATGTATAATTAAGGGCCTTGCTCCACATACAGTGGGGAAAAAAAGTATTTAGTCAGCCACCAATTGTGCAAGTTCTCCCACTTAAAAAGATGAGAGAGGCCTGTAATTTTCATCATAGGTACACGTCAACTATGACAGACAAATTGAGAAAAAAAAATCTCCAGAAAATCACATTGTAGGATTTTTTATGAATTTATTTGCAAATTATGGTGGAAAATAAGTATTTGGTCACCTACAAACAAGCAAGATTTCTGGCTCTCACAGACCTGTAACTTCTTCTTTAAGAGGCTCCTCTGTCCTCCACTCGTTACCTGTATTAATGGCACCTGATAGAACTTGTTATCAGTATAAAAGACACCTGTCCACAACCTCAAACAGTCACACTCCAAACTCCACTATGGCCAAGACCAAAGAGCTGTCAAAGGACACCAGAAACAAAATTGTAGACCTGCACCAGGCTGGGAAGACTGAATCTGCAATAGGTAAGCAGCTTGGTTTGAAGAAATCAACTGTGGGAGCAATTATTAGGAAATGGAAGACATACAAGACCACTGATAATCTCCCTCGATATGGGGCTCCACGCAAGATCTCACCCCGTGGGGTCAAAATGATCACAAGAACGGTGAGCAAAAATCCCAGAACCACACGGGGGGACCTAGTGAATGACCTGCAGAGAGCTGGGACCAAAGTAACAAAGCCTACCATCAGTAACACACTACGGCAGTCTCTATGGGGGTGCCACAGGGTTCAATTCTTGGGCCGACACTTTTCTCCGTGTATATCAATGATGTCGCTCTTGCTGCTGGTGACTCTCAGATCCACCTCTACGCAGACGACACCATTTTGTATACATCTGGCCCTTCATTGGACACTGTGTTAACAAACCTCCAAACGAGCTTCAATGCCATACAACACTCCTTCAGTAGCCTCCAACTGCTCTTAAACACTAGTAAAACTAAATGCATGCTTTTCAATCGAACGCTGCTGGCACCCGCCCACCCGACTAGAATCACTACTCTCGACGGGTCTGACCTAGAGTATGTGGACAACTACAAATACCTAGGTGTCTGGTTAGACTGTAAACTCTCCTTCCAGACTCACATAAAGAATCTCCAATCCAAAGTTAAATCTAGAATCGGCTTCCTATTTCGCAACAAAGCCTCCTTCACTCATGCTGCCAAACATGCCCTCGTAAAACTGACTATCCTACCGATCCTTGACTTCGGCGATGTCATTTACAAAATAGCCTCCAACACTCTACTCAGCAAATTGGATGTAGTATAACACAGTGCCATCCGTTTTGTCTCCAAAGCCCCAAACACTATCCACCACTGTGACCTGTACGCTCTTGTTGGCTGGTCCTCACTACATGTTCGTCGTCAAACCCACTGGCTCCAGGCCATCTATAAATCACTGCTAGGCAAATCCCCGCCTTATCTTAGCTCATTGGTCACCATAGCAGCACCCACCCGTAGTCTGCGCTCCAGCAGGTATATCTCACTGGTCATCCCAAAGCCAACACCTCCTTTGGCTGCCATTCCTTCCAGTTCTCTGCTGCCAATGACTGGAACGAATTGCAAAAATCTCTGAAGCTGGATACTCTTATCTCCCTCACTAACTTTAAGCATCAGTTGTCAGATCACCTTACCGATCACTGCACCTGTACACAGCCCATCTGAAATTAGCCCACCCAACTACCTCATCCCTATATTGTTATTTATTTTGCTCTTTTGCACCCCAGTATCTCTATTTGCACATAATCTCTTGCACATCTAGAATTCCAGTGTTAATACTATTGTAATTATTTTGCACTATAGCCTATTTATTGCCTTACCTCCATAACTTGCTACATTTGCACACACTGTATATATATTTTCTGTTGTATTTTTGACTTTATGTTTTTTACCCCATATGTAACTCTGTGTTGTTTTTATTGCACTGCTTTGCTTTATCTTGGCCAGGTCGCAGTTGTAAATGAGAACCTATTCTCAACTGGCTTACCTGGTTAAATAAAGGTGAAATAAAAAATAAAAAAATAAAAAAACGCCGCCAGGGACTCAAATCCTGCAGTGCTAGACGTGTCCCCATGCTTAAGCCAGTACATGTCCAGGCCCGTCTGAAGTTTGCTAGAGTGCATTTGGATGATCCAGAAGAGGATTGGGAGAATGTCATATGGTCAGATGAAACCAAAATATAACTTTTTGGTAAAAACTCAACTCGTCGTGTTTGGAGGACAAAGAATGCTGAGTTGCATCCAAAGAACACCATACCTACTGTGAAGCATGGGAACATCATGCTTTGGGGCTGTTTTTCTGCAAAGGGACCAGGACGACTGATCCGGGTAAAGGAAAGAATGAATGGGGCCATGTATTGTGAGATTTTGAGTGAAAACCTCCTTCCATCAGCAAGGGCATTGAAGATGAAACGTGGCTGGGTCTTTCAGCATGACAATGATCCCAAACACACCGCCCGGGCAACGAAGGAGTGGCTTCTTAAGAAGCATTTCAAGGTCCTGGAGTGGCCTAGCCAGTCTCCAGATCTCAACCTCATAGAAAATCTTTGGAGGGAGACGAAAGTCCGTGTTGCCCAGCGACAGCCCCAAAACATCACTGCTCTAGAGGAGATCTGCATGGAGGAATGGGCCAAAATACCAGCAACAGTGTGTGAAAACCTTGTGAAGACTTACAGAAAACGTTTGACCTGTGTCATTGCCAACAAAGGGTATACAACAAAGTATTGAGAAACTTTTGTTATTGACCAAATACTTATTTTCCACCATAATTTGCAAATAAATTCATTAAAAATCCTACAATGTGATTTTCTGGATATTTTTTTCTTATTTTGTCTGTCATAGTTGACGTGTACCTATGATGAAAATTACAGGCCTCTCTCATCTTTTTAAGTGGGAGAACTTGCACAATTGGTGGCTGACTAAAAAAATTTTTTCCCCACTGTATCCCTTGACTTCTCCTTAAACCCAAAACGCAAGGGAGCTATCAAACATTTTGTAGGAAGGTATTATTAAGGATACGTTTCCTGATATCCTTGATATGCCCTTAAATGTTAAAATAAAGGACACTGACCAAATGAAGGTATGTTTAATGGGTCCCCTTTTGCCTTTTAAAATTAAGGGAAATTTAATTGGACAATTGTTTCATTTAAGGATGATTTAATTCATACTAAGGGGTCTTGGCATGTTTTAAGGGGAAATTAAGGTACATTTAATAATAATGTAAGGCAGTCCTGTTTCCTAACGAAGATTGGTCACGGGTCAGAGATAGAATGTTGGTTGCATGTTGTGTTTGTCCATTAGCCTTGGGCTTTGGAATACAAGTGTGGCCCTGACCCAGTCTAGCCTGGGGCTATGACCAATGCAGTGTGAAAAGCCCTTATGGAAACTATGCAGTGAAATGCCACGACATTTACAAGTGCCACTGCTATACTGTACAACCCACTAACAATGTTACTTATCATGGAAAGACACTGGAGTAAAACTATGGAATCAGATAATACGAAATGTCAAGAGTTTCCAATTTAGCACAAGGGATGTGCTACAATACAGTGCAAGGCCTCGTGTCAGGAAGTGCTGCAGAACCCGAGGCCTCGTGTCAGGAAGTGCTGCAGAACCCGAGGTCTCGTGTCAGTAAGTGCTGCAGAACCCGAGGTCTCGTGTCAGTAAGTGTTGCAGAACCCGAGGTCTCGTGTCAGTAAGTGCTGCAGAACCCGAGGTCTCGTGTCAGGAAGTGCTGCAGAACCCGAGGTCTCGTGTCAGGAAGTGCTGCAGAACCCGAGGTCTCGTGTCAGGAAGTGCTGCAGAACCCGAGGTCTTGTGTCAGGAAGTGCTGCAGAACCCGAGGTCTCGTGTCAGGAAGTGCTGCAGAACCCGAGGTCTTGTGTCAGGAAGTGCTGCAGAACCCGAGGTCTCGTGTCAGGAAGTGCTGCAGAACCCGAGGTCTCGTGTCAGGAAGTGCTGCAGAACCCGAGGTCTCGTGTCAGGAAGTGCTGCAGAACCCGGAACACATGTACAGCAGAGTCCAAATCTGACCCACAATCTCTTCTACATTTATTTTCCCCTCTCCTGTCTCAATAAAATACATAAAAACCCACCAAAATATATTTACAAAAAAGGCATCTAACTGAATAACAGAATACTGTAGGTTAAATGAAAGACAGATTTATCCAACATTATAACATACTTTATTGTGAGTACAGAAACATTAACAGTGTTTATATACAGCTACCTTTGACTTGACTGTTTTGCCTTCTCTATATCCACGACTATCCATGGATCTCAATCCAGTCATTTTTCATTTGGAAGTTTGTGTTTCAGGTTGCTATTTGAACTCCTATATACAGTGAGGGAAAAATGTATTTGATCCCCTGCTGATTTTGTACGTTTGCCCACTGACAAAGACATGATCACTCTATAATTTTAATGGTAGGTTTATTTGAACAGTGAGAGACAGAATTACAAAAAACAAAAAAATTATAAATTGATTTGCATTTTAATGAGGGAAATAAGTATTTGACCCCTCTGCAAAACATGACTTAGTACTTGATGGAAAAACCCTTGTTGGCAATCACAGAGGTCAGACGTTTCTTGTAGTTGGCCACCAGGTTTGCACACATCTCAGGAGGGATTTTGTCCCACTCCTCTTTGCAGATCTTCTCCAAGTCATTAACCTTCAGCTCCCTCCACAGATTTTCTATGGGATTAAGGTCTGGAGACTGGCTAGGCCACTCCAGGACCTTAATGTGCTTCTTCTTGAGCCACTCCTTTGTTGCCTTGGCCGTGTGTTCTGGGTCATTATCATACTGGAATACCCATTCACGACCCATTTTCAATGCCCTGGCTGAGGGAAGGAGGTTCTCACCCAAGATTTGATGGTACATGGCCCCGTCCATCGTCCCTTTGATGCGGTGAAGTTGTCCTGACCCCTTAGCAGAAAAACACCCCCAAAGCATAATGTTTCCACCTCCATGTTTGACGGTGGGGATGGTGTTCTTGGGGTCATAGGCAGCATTCCTCCTCCTCCAAACACGGCGAGTTGAGTTGATGCCAAAGAGCTCGATTTTGGTCTCATCTGACCACAACACTTTCACCCAGTTCTCCTCTGAATCATTCAGATGTTCATTGGCAAACTTCAGACGGGCCTGTATATGTGCTTTCTTGAGCAGGGGGACCTTGCGGGCGCTGCAGGATTTCAGTCCTTCATGGCGTAGTGTTTTACCAATTGTTTTCTTGTTGACTATGGTCCCAGCTGCCTTGAGATCATTGACAAGATCCTCCTATGTAGTTCTGGGCTGATTCCTCACCGTTCTCATGATCATTGCAACTCCACGAGGTGAGATCTTGCATGGAGCCCCAGGCCGAGGGAGATTGAGAGTTCTTTTGTGTTTCTTCCATTTGCTAATAATCGCACCAACTGTTGTCACCTTCTCACCAAGCTGCTTGCCGATGGTCTTGTAGCCCATTCCAGCCTTGTGTTGGTCTACAATCTTGTCCCTGACATCCTTGGAGAGCTCTTTGGTCTTGGCCATGGTGGAGAGTTTGGAATCTGATTGATTGATTGCTTCTGTGGACAGGTGTCTTTTATACAGGTAACAAGCAAAGATTAGGAGCACTCCCTTTAAGAGTGTGCTCCTAATCTCAGCTCGTTACCTGTATAAAAGACACCTGGGAGCCAGAAATCTTTCTGATTGAGAGAGGTTCAAATACTTATTTCCGTTATTAAAATGCAAATCAATTTATAACATTATTGACATGCATTTTTCTGGATTTTGTTGTTGTTATTCTGTCTCTCACTGTTCAAATAAACCTACCATTAAAATGATAGACTGATCATGTCTTTGTCAGTGGGCAAACATACAAAATCAGCATGGGATCAAATACTTTTTCCCTCACTGTATATCTTTTTTGCTTAAAGAACAAGGTTCATGAAATCAATAATTTGCTAGTAACAGATGACATTCATATTCTGACAATCTCTGAAAATCACTTAAATAATACCTTTGATGATACAGTGGTAGCAATACAAGGCTATAGCATCTACAGAAAATACAGAAATGCCAAAGGTGGAGGTGTTACCGTTTATATTCAGAACCACATTCCTGTAAAGCTTAGAGAGGATCTCAGGTTAAATACTGTTGAAGGAGCATTGCTACAGATTTATCTGCCTCACCTAAAGCTAATTCTGGTGGGAAGCTGCTATATACAGTGGGGAGAACAAGTATTTGATACACTGCCGATTTTGCAGGTTTTCCTACTTACTAAGCATGTAGTGGGTCTGTAATTTTTATCATAGGTACACTTCAACTGTGAGAGACGGAATCTAAAACAAAAATCCAGAAAATCACATTGTATGATTTTTAAGTAATTAATTTGTATTTTATTGCATGACATAAGTATTTGATACATCAGACAAGCAGACCTTAATATTTGGTACAGAAACCTTTGTTTGCAATTACAGAGATCATATGTTTCCTGTAGGTCTTGACCAGGTTGGCACACACTGCAGCAGGGATTTTGGCCCACTCCTCCATACAGACCTTCTCCAGATCCTTCAGGTTTCGGGGCTGTCGCTGGGCAATACGGACTTTCAGCTCCCTCCAAAGATTTTCTATTGGGTTCAGGTCTAGAGACTGGCTAGGCCACTCCAGGACCTTGAGATTTTTCCTACGGAGCCACTCCTTAGTTGCTCTGGCTGTGTGTTTCGGATCGTTGTCATGCTGGAAGACGCAGCCACGACCCATCTTCAATGCTCTTACTGAGGGAAGGAGGTTGTTGGCCAAGATCTCGCGATACATGGCCCCATCCATCCTCCCCTCAATACGGTGCAGTCGTCCTGTCCCCTTTGCAGAAAAGCATCCCCAAAGAATGGTGTTTCCACCTCCATGCTTCACGGTTGGGATGGTGTTCTTGGGGTTGTACTCATCCTTCTTCTTCCTCCAAACACGGCGAGTGGAGTTTAGACCAAAAAGCTCTATTTTTGTCTCATCAGACCACATTACCTTCTCCCATTCCTCCTCTGGATCATCCAGATGGTCATTGGCAAACTTCAGACGGGCCTGGACATGCGCTGGCTTGAGCAGGGGGACCTTGCGTGCGCTGCAGGATTTTAATCCATGACGGCGTAGTTTGTTACTAATGGTTTTCTTTGAGACTGTGGTCCCAGCTCTCTTCAGGTCATTGACCAGGTCCTGCTGTGTAGTTCTGGGCTGATCCCTCACCTTCCTCATGACCATTGATGCCCCACAAGGTGAGATCTTGCATGGAGCCCCAGACCGAGGGTGATTGCCCGTCATCTTGAACTTCTTCCATTTTCTAATAATTGCGCCAACAGTTGTTGCCTTCTCACCAAGCTGCTTGCCTATTGTCCTGTAGCCCATCCCAGCCTTGTGCAGGTCTACAATTTTATCCCTGATGTCCTTACACAGCTCTCTGGTCTTGGCCATTGTGGAGAGGTTGGAGTCTGTTTGATTGAGTGTGTGGACAGGTGTCTTTTATACAGGTAACGAGTTCAAACAGGTGCAGTTAATACAGGTAATGAGTGGAGAACAGGAGGGCTTCTTAAAGAAAAACTAACAGGTCTGTGAGAGCCGGAATTCTTACTGGTTGGTAGGTGATCAAATACTTATGTCATGCAATAAAATGCAAATGAATTACTTAAATATCATACAATGTGATTTTCTGGATTTTTGTTTTAGATTCCGTCTCTCACAGTTGAAGTGTACCTATGATAAATATTACAGACCTCTACATGCTTTGTAAATAGGAAAACCTGCAAAATCGGCAGTGTATCAAATACTTGTTCTCCCCACTGTATGTTAGATATTACTTGTTAAATATTACTGCACTGTCGGAGCTAGAAACACAAGCATTTTGCTACACCCGCTATAACATCTGCTAACAAATACAATTTGATTTGATTTGACCACCAAGTGCTAACAGTCAGTGTCTGGATAAAAAAATGGTTCGTCATTTTAGCAGACGCTCTTATCCAGAGCGACTTACAGTTAGTTAGTGAATGCATACATTTATTCATACTGCCCCCCCGTGGGAAACGAACCCACAACCCTGGCATTGCAAGCGCCATGCTCTACCAACTGAGCTACAGGGGACATACTGAGCTACAGGGGACATGTTTGAAACGTGTGAAATGCTTGATAATGTATGTGATATCAACAGAGAGGTATACTTTCTGGGTGATTTAAATATTGACTGGCTTTCACCAAGCTGCCCACTCAAGAGAAAGCTTCAAACTGTAACTAGTGCCTGCAACCTGGTTCAGGTTATCAATCAACCTACCAGGGTAGTTACAAACAAGACAGAAATGAAATCATCAACATGTATTGATCATATCTTTACTAATGCTGCAGAGATTTATTTGAAAGCAGTATCCAAATCCATCGGATGTAGTGATCACAATATAGTAGCCATATCTAGGAAAACCAAAGTTCCAAAGGCTGGGCCTAATATAGTGTGTAGAGGTCATGCAATATGTTTTGTAGTGATTCCTATGTTGTTGATGTGAATAATATTTGTTGGTCCATGATGTGTAATGACAAGCAACCAGACGCTGCACTTGACACATTTATGAAATTGCTTATTCCAGTTACTAATAAGCATTCACCCATTAAGAAAATGACTGTAACAACTGTTAAATCCCTGTGGATTGATGAGGAATTGAAAAAAATGTATGGTTGAGAGGGGTGAGGCAAAGGAGATTGCAAATAGGTCTGGCTGTACAACCGATTGGCAAACGTACTGCAAATTGAGAAATCATGTGACTAAACTGAATAAAAAGAAGAAACAACACTATGAAACAAGGATAAATGACATAAAGAACTCCGCTCCATCATCCATTGACTCAGATGGCTCATTCATCATGATATTGCCAACTACTTTAATTATTTTTACATTGGCAAGATTTGCAAATTTAGGCATGACATGCCAGCAACAAACGCTGACACTACACATCCAAGTATAACTGACCAAATTATGAAAGACAAGCATTGTAATTTTGAATTCCATAAAGTAAGTGTGGAAGAGGTAAAAAAAATATTGGGGTCTGACAACTTGGATGGAAGATTACTGGATGGATCCTATTGACCACATCTTCACTTTAAGCCTACTGGAAATGTACCCTCAGGCTTGGAGGGAAGCAAAAGTCATTCCCCTACCTAAAAATACTAAAGCCCCCTTAACTGGTTCAAATAGCCGACCAATCAGCCTGTTACCAACCCTTCGTAATCTTTTGGAAAAAATAGTATTTGACCAGATACAGTGCTATTTTACAGTAAACAAATTGACAACAGGCTTTCAAATCAAATCTAATCAAATTGTATTTATCACATACACGTGTTTAGAAGATGTTATTGCGGGTGTAGCGAAATGCTTGTGCTTCTAGCTCCGACAGTGCAGTAATATCTAACAAGAATATCTAATAATTTCACAACATATACCCAATACTCACAAATCTAAGTAAGGAATGAACTAAGAATACATTTGTGGATGAGTGATGTCAGAGCGGCATGGACTAAGATACAGTAGAATAGTAAATAATACAGTATATACATATGAGATGAGTAATGCAAGATATGTAAACATTATTAAAGTGGCTAGTGTTCCATTTCTTAAAGTGGCCAGTCATTTCTAGTCTATGTCTATAGGCAGCAGCCTCTAATGTGCTAGTGATGGCTGTTTAATAGTCTGATGGCCTTGAGATAGAAGCTGTTTTTCAGTCTCTCTGTCCCAGCTTTGATGCATCTGCACTGACCTCGCCTTCTGGATGATAGCGGGGTGAACAGGCAGTGGCTCGGGTGGTTGATGTTCTTGACAATCTTTTTGGCCTTCCTGTGACATCGGATGCTGTAGGTGTCCTGGAGGGCGGGTAGTTTGCCCCCGGTAATGCGTTGGGCAGACCGCACCACCCTCTGGAGAGCCTTGCGGTTGCGGGCAGTGCAGTTGCCGTACCAGGTGGTGATACAGCCCGACAGGTTGCTCTCAATTGTGCATCTGTAAAAGTTTGTAAGGGTTTTAGGTGCCAATCCAATTTCTTTAGCCTCCTGAGGTTGAAGAGGCTCTGTTGCGCCTTCTTCACCACACTGTCTGTGTGGGTGGTCCATTTCAGTTTGTCAGTGATGTGTACGCAAAGGAACTTGAAGCTTTCCACCTTCTCCACTGCGGTCCCGTCGATGTGGATAGAGGGTACACCCTCTGCTGTTTCCTGAAGTCCACGATCATCTCCTTTGTTTTGTTGATGTTGAGTGAGAGGTTATTTTCCTGCCACCACACTCCCAGAGCCCTCACCTCCTCCCTGTAGGCTGTCTCATCATATTTGGTAATCAAGCCTACTACTTTTGTGTCGTCTGCAAACTTGATGATTGAGTTGGAGGAGTGCTTGGCTAAGCAGTCATGGGTGAACAGAGAGTACAGGAGTGGGCTGAGCACGCACCGTTGTGGGGCCCCAGTGTTTAGGATCAGCAAAGTGGAGGTGTTGTTTCCTACCTTCACCACCTGGGGGGGCCCATCAGGAAGTCCAAGATCCAGTTGAACAGGGCGGGGTTCAGACCCAGGGCCTCAAGCTTAATGATGAGCTTAGAGGGTACTATGGTGTTGAATGCTGAGCTATAGTCAATGAACAGCATTTTTACATACTGTAGGTATTCCTCTTGTCCAGATGGGATAGGGCAGTGTGTAGAGGGATGGCGATTGCATCGTCTGTGGATCTATTGGGGCGGTAAGCAAATTGAAGTGGGTCTAGGGTGGTAGGTAAGGTAGAGGTGATAGGATCCTTGACTAGTCTCTCAAAGCACTTCATGATGACAGAGGTGAGTGCTACGGGGCGATAGTCGTTTAGTTCAGTTACCTTTGCTTTCTTGGGTACAGCAACAATAGTGGCCATCTTGAAGCATGTGGGGACATCAGACTGGGAGATGGAGAGATTGAATATGTTCGTAAACACACCAGCCAGCTGGTCTGCCCATGCTCTGAGGACGCGGCTAGGGATGCTGTTGAGCCGGCAGCCTTGCGAGGGTTAACACGTTTAAATGTTTTACTCATGTTGGCCACAGAGAAGGAGAGCCCACAGTCGTTGGTAGCCGGCCACATCGGTGGTACCTGTTATCCTCAAAGGGGGTGAAGAAGGTGTTTAGCTTGTCCGGAAGCAATACGTCGTCCTCGGCGACATGGCTGGTTTTCCTTTTTTAGTCTGTGATTGTCTGTAGACCCTGCCACATACGTCTCATGTCTGAGCAGTTGAATCGTGACTCCACTTTGTCTCTATATTACAGTGAGGGAAAAAGTATTTGATCCCCTGCTGATTTTGTATGTTTGCCCACTGACAAAGACATGATCAGTCTAACATTTTAATGGTAGGTTTATTTGAACAGTGAGAGACAGAATAACAACAAAAAAATCCAGAAAAATGCATGTCAAAAATGTTATAAATGTATTTGCATTTTAATGAGGGAAATAAGTATTTGACCCCTTCTGCAAAACATGACTTAGTACTTGGTGGAAAAACCCTTGTTGGCAATCACAGAGGTCAGACGTTTCTTGTAGTTGCCCACAAGGTTTGCACACATCTCAGGAGGGATTTTGTCCCACTCCTCTTTGCAGATCTTCTCCAGCTCATTAAGGTTTCGAGGCTGATGTTTGGCAACTCGAACCTTCAGCTCCCTCCACAGATTTTCTATGGGATTAAGGTCTGGAGACTGGCTAGGCCACTCCAGGAACTTAATGTGCTTCTTCTTGAGCCACTCCTTTGTTGCCTTGGCCGTGTGTTTTGGGTCATTGTCATGCTGGAATACCCATCCACAACCCATTTCAATGGCCTGGCTGAGGGAAGGAGGTTCTCACCCAAGATTTGATGGTACATGGCCCCATCCATCATCCCTTTAATGCGGTGAAGTTGTCCTGTCCCCTTAGCAAAGAAACACCCCCAAAGCATAATGTTTCCACCTCCATGTTTGACGGTGGGGATGGTGTTCTTGGGGTCATAGGCAGCATTCCTCCTCCTCCAAACACGGCGAGTTGAGTTGATGCCAAAGAGCTCGATTTTGGTCTCATCTGACCACAACACTTTCACCCAGTTCTCCTCTGAATCATTCAGAAGTTCATTGGCAAACTTCAGACAGGCCTGTAAATGTGCATTCTTGAACAGGGGGATCTTGCGGGCACTGCAGGATTTCAGTCCTTCACGGCTTAGTGTTTTACCAATTGTTTTCTTGGTGACTATGGTCCCAGCTGCCTTGAGATCATTGACAAGATCCTCCCGTGTAGTTCTGGGCTGATTCCTCACCGTTCTTGGCTGATTCCTCACCGTTCTCATGATCATTGTATCTCCACGAGGTGAGATCTTGCATGGAGCCCCTGGCCGAGGGAGATTGACAGTTCTTTTGTGTTTCTTCCATTTGCGAATAATCGCACCAACTGTTGTCACCTTCTCACCAAGCTGCTTGGCGATGGTCTTGTAGCCCATTCCAGCCTTGTGTTGGTCTACAATCTTGTCCCTGACATCCTTGGAGAGCTCTTTGGTCTTGGCCATGGTGGAGAGTTTGGAATCTGATTGATTGATTGCTTCTGTGGACAGGTGTCTTTTATACAGGTAACAAGCTGC
Source organism: Coregonus sp. 'balchen' (assembly GCA_902810595.1). Taxonomy (NCBI): domain Eukaryota; kingdom Metazoa; phylum Chordata; class Actinopteri; order Salmoniformes; family Salmonidae; genus Coregonus; species Coregonus sp. 'balchen'. The sequence goes on from LR778258.1 coordinate 42,576,284, forward strand.
GATTAGGAGCACTCCCTTTAAGAGTGTGCTCCTAATCTCAGCTCGTTACCTGTATAAAAGACACCTGGGAGCAAGAAACCTTTCTGATTGAGAGGGGGTCAAATACTTATTTCCTTCATTAAAATGCAAATCAATTTATTAAATTTTTTACATGCGTTTTTCTGGATTTTGTTGTTGTTATTCTATCTCTCACTGTTCAAATAAACCTACCATTAAAATTATAGACTGATCATGTCTTTGTCAGTGGGCAAACGTACAAAATCAGCAGGGGATCAAATACTTTTTTCCCTCACTGTACGTTTTGCTTGTTTGATTGCCTTGCGGAGTGAATGACTACACTGTTTGTATTCTGCCATATTCCTAGTCAACTTGCCATGGTTAAATATAGGGAAGGACATTCAACAAGCACAGCACTTACACAAATGACTGATGATTGGCTGAGAGTAATTGATGATATATAGACTTCAGTGCAGCTTTTGACATTACCGATCATAGACTGTTGCTGGAAAAACATATGTGTTATGGCTTTACACCCCCTGCTATATTGTGGATAAAGAGTTACCTGTCTAACTGAACACAGAGGGTGTTCTTAAAAGGAAACCACTCTAACAAAATCCAGGTAAAATCAGGAATTCCCCAGGGCAGCTGTCTAGGCCCCTTACTTTTTTCAATCTTTACTATCGACATGTCACTGGCTTTGAGTAAAGCCAGTGTGTCTATGTATGTGGATGACTCAACACTATACACGTCAGCAACCACAGCGACTGAAATGACAGCAACCCTTAACAAAGAGCTACAGTTAGTTTCAGAATGGGTGGCAAAGAATAAGTTAGTCCTAAATATTTCAAAAACTAAAAGCATTGTATTTGGAACAAATCATTTAATAAAACCCTAAAACTCAACTAAAACTTGAATAATGAATAATGTGAAAACTGAGAAAGTTGAGGAGACTAAACTGCTTGGCGTAACCCTGGATTGTAAACTGTCATGGTCAAAACATATTGATACAACAGTAGCTAGGATGGGGAGAAGTCTGTCTATAATAAAGCGCTGCTCTGCTTTCGTAACAGCACTATCAACAAGGCAGGTCCTACAGGCCCTAGTTTTGTCACACCTGGACTACTGTCCAGTCGTGTGGTCAGGTGCCACAAAGAGGAACTTAGGAAAATTGCAATTGACTCAGAACAGGGCAGCACGGCTGTCCCTTGGATGTACACAGAGAGCTAACATTAATAATATGTATGTCGATCTCTCCTGGCTCAAAGTGGAGGAGAGATTGACTTCATCACTACTTGTATTTGTGAGAAGTATTGACATGTTGAATGCACCGAGCTGTCTGTTTTGAACTACTGGCACACAGCTCAGACACCCATGCATACCCCACAAGACATGCCACCAGAGGTCTCTTCACAGTCCCTAAGTCCAGAACAGACTGTGGGAGGCGCACAGTACTACATAGAGCCATGACTTCATGGAACTCTATTCCACATCAGGTAAATAATGCAAGCAGTAGAATCACATTTGAAAAACAGATAAGAAATACACCTTATGGAACAGCGGGAACTGTGAAGCAACACAAACATAGACACATGCATACACACACACGATAACATACGCACTATACACACACGTACACATGGATTTTGTGTTGTAGATATGTGGTAGTAGAGTAGAGGCCTGAGGGCACACACTTAATATGTTGTGAAATCTATATGAATGTATTGTAATGTTTTTAAAATGTATATCTGCCTTAATTTTGCTGGACCAAAGAAAGATGGGTATTCATAAGAAATACAAAGACAAACCCTCATACCAATGTGGCATTGGAACGAATGCACCGGCAACTATAAAAGCAGATTCTTGCTTAACAGATAAATAGGTACTGTGGTCACAGTGAACTAACAGAGCAATAGGTCATGCGTCCCAAATTACACCCTTTTGCGTATATAGTGCACTTATCCAGCAGTAGGCCAGCATCCCAGCTTAACTTGTTTCATTTTCTAATTGTCGTAGATTGTGTTTATGCATTTATATATTTATATATATATATTCATGTCTGTGTTGTATCCTAACAGGATAATGAAGATAGTATATTGTAGTATTTCATGGATTTATAATGTGGTAAGTTATTTAGTGAGTTATTTTGTTGATGTAGTTTACTGAGCAAGCTTCCGTCCAGGTGTGTATCCAGCAGATCTGTACCAGAACTTCTCTCTGGATTGAGTCTCTGACAACCTAATGTTCTGTTAAATTATAATGACTTCCAGAATTGGATTGAATAAAGCCTGCACTACAGATGACTGATTACTGCACTACAGATGACTGATTACTGCACTACAGATGACTGATTACTGCACTACAGATGACTGATTACTGCACTACAGATGACTGATTACTGCACTACATTTACATTACATTTTAGTCATTTAGCAGACGCTCTTATCCAGAGCGACTTACAGTTAGTGCATACATTATTTTTTAGACCCCCCGTGGGAATCGAACCCACAACCCTGGTGTTGCAAACGCCATGCTCTACCAACTGAGCTACATCCCCGCCGGCCATTCCCTCCCCTACCCTGGACGACGCTGGGCCAATTGTGCACCGCCCCATGGGTCTCCCGGTCGCGGCCGGCTACGACAGAGCCTGGATTCGAACCAGGATCTCTAGTGGCACAGCTAGCACTGCGATGCAGTGCCTTAAACCACTGTGCCACTCGGGAGATACATCATCAGATGACTGAATACTACACTACAGATGACTGAGTACTACACTACAGATGACTGAGTACTACACTACAGATGACTGAGTACTACACTACAGATGACTGATTACTACACTACAGATGACTGATTACTACACTACAGATGACTGATTACTACACTACAGATGACTGAGTACTACACTACAGATGACTGATTACTACACTACATATGACTGAATACTACACTACAGATTACTGATTACTACTGTCGTGTATTGGGATTATGCCTTTGTTAAATGTTTTTCTTGAAGAAATGGAATGTTGTTTATGTTAGGTCAAATGTAGCCGTTTGGAGGGTGACGTCCCAGGGGAGACTGGTGATTGGCCAGAAGAGGGAGCCACCCATCTTTTTGCATTGTTTATAAATAGGGGCTAGACTACAGAAAGGGCAGAACGGCCATTCCAATCTGAGGCGCCGTTCTCCGGGTGTCATGTCACCTGGCACTTATGCTGAAGCTTGTGATCTGAATAAACCTTATGATCAACGTTCAGTATGAGCGGACTCCTTTGTTCATCAGCAATAATTGCCACCACTCACTCGATACGACAAATGGCGCCCAACGTGGGGCTGGTCTGCATCTCTCCTTTGCTCATTCGTAGCCGCCAAGCTAACTTCGGTCTGAAGTGCCAGAAAAGGGTGAGTTTTCCTCACAGCTTTGGAGATTGTTGGGTTGGATGCTATGTGATTGTACACTGGAGAGGTGTACCATACGACCGTGCCTCGGGTGGCGTTATTGCTGTTGACTAGGAGGCTGAAATAAATATTCTAAATTTGGTTGATGGGTAAACGGTAAATAATAGGAAGTCTAGAACAATGGATTGGTAGTGAATAAAAGCTGGATTTATTTTTTTTTATTATTTTTTTTTTTTCACCTTTATTTAACCAGGTAAGCCAGTTGAGAACAGGTTCTCATTTACAACTGCGACCTGGCCAAGATAAAGCATAGTAGTGCAATAAAACAACAACACAGAGTTACATATGGGGTAAAAAACATAAAGTCAGAAATACAACAGAAATTATATATACAGTGTGTGCAAATGTAGCAAGTTATGGAGGTAAGGCAATAAATAGGCTATAGTGCAGAATAATTACAATAGTATTAACACTGGAATGCTAGATGTGCAAGAGATTATGTGCAAATAGAGATACTGGGGTGCAAATGAGCAAAATAAATAACAATATAGGGATGAGGTAGTTGGGTGGGCTAATTTCAGATGGGCTGTGTACAGGTGCAGTGATCGGTAAGGTGATCTGACAACTGATGCTTAAAGTTATTGAGGGAGATAAGAGTCTCCAGCTTCAGAGATTTTTGCAATTCGTTCCAGTCATTGGCAGCAGAGAACTGGAAGGAATGGCGGCCAAAGGAGGTGTTGGCTTTGGGAATGACCAGTGAGATATACCTGCTGGAGCGCAGACTACGGGTGGGTGCTGCTATGGTGACCAATGAGCTAAGATAAGGCGGGGATTTGCCTAGCAGTGATTTATAGATGGCCTGGAGCCAGTGGGTTTGACGACGAACATGTAGTGAGGACCAGCCAACAAGAGCGTACAGGTCACAGTGGTGGGTAGTGTATGGGGCTTTGGAGACAAAACGGATGGCACTGTGATAGACTACATCCAATTTGCTGAGTAGAGTGTTGGAGGCTATTTTGTAAATGACATCGCCGAAGTCAAGGATCGGTAGGATAGTCAGTTTTACGAGGGCATGTTTGGCAGCATGAGTGAAGGAGGCTTTGTTGCGAAATAGGAAGCCGATTCTAGATTTAACTTTGGATTGGAGATTCTTTATGTGAGTCTGGAAGTTGAGTTTACAGTCTAACCAGACACCTAGGTATTTGTAGTTGTCCACATACTCTAGGTCAGACCCGTCGAGAGTGGTGATTCTAGTCGGGTGGGCGGGTGCCAGCAGCGTTCGATTGAAAAGCATGCATTTAGTTTTACTAGTGTTTAAGAGCAGTTGGAGGCTACTGAAGGATTGTTGTATGGCATTGAAGCTCGTTTGGAGGTTTGTTAACACAGTGTCCAATGAAGGGCCAGATGTATACAAAATGGTGTCGTCTGCGTAGAGGTGGATCTGAGAGTCACCAGCAGCAAGAGCGACATCATTGATATACACGGAGAAAAGTGTCGGCCCAAGAATTGAACCCTGTGGCACCCCCATAGAGACTGCCATAGGTCCAGACAACAGGCCCTCCGATTTGACACACTGAACTCTATCTGAGAAGTAGTTGGTGAACCAGGCGAGGCAGTCATTTGAGAAACCAAGGCTATTTAGTCTGCCAATAAGAATGCGGTGGTTGACAGAGTCGAAAGCCTTGGCCAGGTCGATGAAGACGGCTGCACAGTACTGTCTATTATCAATCGCGGTTATAATATCGTTTAGGACCTTGAGCGTGGCTGAAGTGCACCCGTGACCAGCTCGGAAACCGGATTGCATAGCGGAGAAGGTACGGTGGTATTCGAAATGGTCAATTATCTGTTTGTTAACTTGGCTTTCGAATACTTTCGAAAGGCAGGGCAGGATGGATATAGGTCTGTAGCAATTTGGATCTAGAGTGTCACCCCCTTTGAAGAGGGGGATGACCGCGGCAGCTTTCCAATCTCTGGGGATCTCAGACGTTATGAAAGAGAGGTTGAACAGACTAGTAATAGGGGTAGCGACAATTTCGGCGGCTAGTTTTAGAAAGAAAGGGTCCAGATTGTCTAGATTGTCTATACGTATACATATTTAGGGCATTGTGAATCTGGAAAGACCTCGAAACGAGGCGACTCGCAGGAGTGGGCTACAAATCCGGGCGACGTATTAGACTTTGTCAGGTTGGTTCTGGGAACTATGACGTGAACGATTATATTGTATGTTATACTCCTCTTATAGCCGACGGGAGATATGTTGGGGGTAACCGCTCGATATGATATTCATGGCTCAAGGCAGCATAAAGTTAGACGGGGATATATGGATAATGATTTGGGCACAATGCAGGGTACTTAGGGCGTGGTAGGCCGCAGTTAGCTAAAGGCTAAGGCTAATTCTAAATGCTGGAGTGTGGGTCATGCTACATTGTACATAGCGGCTAATGCTAAATGCTAATGCTAAATGCTAATTGTGTTGCGTGCTACATGCTAACGTGTCCTTAGAGGACCATTGCGATGGATTCAAGCCTCTTAAACTTGTTTGTATGTGGGTTGAACTCAAAGTTCTACGCAAATGTGAGTTCTGTTATGTGTAATTTTCTGACTATAAGTGTAAAATAGAGAACTGAGGTAGAACGCTGGCGTTCTATGGTGTGGTAAGCATGGGGTTAAGTGGATGTGCGCATGCGCTTGATTTTACGGGGCTAAAACTACGACATGCGGTTATTTGCTAAAACTACAAAACACGGCATTGTGGGTAAGGGTCATAGGTCTGTGGGGTTACCCTGCAGGGGAGAAATAGCCACAGATAAGGGGAAGTTGGACACGAATCTTCTAAATCGTTAAAGTGACTGGTGTTTGAACATGAAACTATTTGTTGAGATGTAGTGAATTTATACATTAAATATATGTTGACGGAGTATAATGAATTAAATTAAATGACAGATTAAAATAAAATAAAAATGTTTTTGAGCGATCTATTTAGTTCTGAGTTTAGTCTTAGAGTGAATAATGGGTGAACGAAGGAATGTTGAATATGGTTGAGATAACTCAGTGATTGCATTAACTACTAAAATATTTTCCTGTGTCTCTGTTCTTCTGTCATATGAGAGGAGCAATAGGACGATACGACAGGAGAGAGAGAGAGAGAGAGGGGGGGGCTGACGTGCGTCACGTGACAAGGTGTGACGCAGGCAGAGGATCAGATATCAGGCTAGTTCACAAAATCATCCCTTACAAAATCTTCTTTGATGTTTTGACAATTTCACATAGGCTTGGCAAATACTGATTTGAATAAAAATTTGCATTTTGGAGTCTCTGTGCATCACTGGGCTGGATTACAGTTCAGTTGGAAATCAGGTACTGACAGTATTCTGGAATTAAGATACTTGGGTGCATATTAAACAATGGAGTTTATGGTTACATTTACTTTCCTGATGGATTGTGGTAAGATAGCCACTAAATTGATGAATGGGTAAGTTAGGATATAGAAATAAAAAATTGGTTTTAAATTATTCATAATTTTTAATTTATTTTTTAATTTATTTTTTATTTTAATTAGAAATGGTTTTTGAATAAAACATTTAATTGAATTTTTTAATATTCATATTTTAGTTGATTTGATTTTTTTTTTTGGAGTTGTTTAGTTATATTAATAATTAGAGGGGGGAAGCCATAGGCTATATAGTCTAAAATAAAATAATTCACGATAAAGGAATATAAAAAGGGTTGTTACAATGGGGAGAAAGGACAGCAAGGCTATAAAAGTCATTACACCGGTTGATATAGGGAAAAATTAGTAATCCTTTAACTAAAGTAGTGTTAGAAAAACTAAGGGCAGAAGTTAGTATACCTTTCTCACATACGGATTCAGCAAAAAGACACCCACCTTACGAGAAGGAAGTAGAGCTTAGGGATGTTTATCCTCAGCTTCCAGTGATCATCCAGGAGGGTGATTGTTGCATCAGAGATGAAGATGAATAATAGATAGAGGACAAGCAGAAACGACACTGAAGATGAATCCAAAACTCCAGAAGGAAGAAAATGAGATGTCTGGAAGAGAAGAGTGAGGTTAAAGAGGACGAGGATGATGAAGATGAGAGTGATTGAGAAGAGATCATGGGTGGATATGACTCTGTGATCAGAAGGAAGTTGGCAAGAGAGGAAAGAAGAAGGATACTAGAGATTTGATCTCTGATGGAAGTTGAAGGAAGAAGGATACAAGAGATTCGAGTTCAGATGAAGACAGCGAGAAAGAGGAGACTGAAGGTGCTGTGTATTCAAAAGGAGTTTGTCCTACAAGGACTGGCACAGAAGAAATAGAAGGAGATATAGACCGATGCTTATCATGCCTGGATAAAGCAAATAGTTTAGAAGAAGTAACACAGCTGAAGATACAGAAGAGGAGAAACTGCTGAGAAAAGGATCCCAAGAATTGGAGAAGAAGAAGGAGAAGAGAAGCTTTGGTTATGAAGAATCAGAGTGAACCAAATCAACAATCACTGTTACAGCTTCAACTGAACAATATCAAATGCAATTGTACCAGCCAAGGGGGGTACCAAATGTTCCATATCCACAGCCAGTTTCTGGACAGACACAGAATTGGAGAGGAAGAGGACGAGAAGGCTTAGAAGGAGGAGGAAGATTTCAGCTACACTTCCAGCAACTTTCAGAAGACTGTTATAATTATGGACAGATTGGTCACTTTACCTGTGAGTGAAACAAGTCAGGAGGAAACAACAGAGAACATTTTTAAGGAAGATACAGGGGCAGTCGAGATCACCTGTTAGTGCCTAGAAGATACGAAGGGGGGTGTCAGCTGATAGCACCGATTAGAGAAGAGAAAATATCTAACAATTGAAGTAAAACCAGAGGACTATGAGAAGAATGGTGAATAGTGGAAAAACGTATCTGTGTTCAGCCTAAAGAGGTTAAACATCTCACTATGTAGAATTAACTAATTAGGATAGGGATTTGAGGTAGTAAAACAGTTAATTACTCTTAAGGTACTAATATTAGAAGATACTGTTATTGCATTGTTGGGAAGAGATGCATTGTTTAAATTGAATTGTACAATAGGATGTACACTAAACGGCTGTCTGGTAGAAGATGTTAAAAAAGTAGGGTTTTTGGGAATCATATTGGCTTAAAAAGATAATATCATAGGAAGGATGATAATCTATTAGACTGTCTATTAGACAATCTGTCTGGAAAATAAAGTTAAAAGGGGTGACTGTTATTCTGGGTTACATTCTTACACTAAGAGATTTCAGGCTAGGCTAAAAGGTGTTTAGTCGTTTGCCAAGTCTGTGTGTAAAAAAGTCAGAAGCAGGTGGGGACTTTCCCAATCACATATTCTAAAAATTTGGTGGTAAAGGGATTTTGTGAATAAATCAGTGGAAAAGGTTTTTAAAGGTTAGGAGAAAAGATTAGATTAAAATAAGTTAGGAGAACTAGGTTGAAGGAACTCTAAGACAGTAAGCTAAGTTTCAAAGTTAGTAGTAAGAGAGAGAGAACAGTAGTGAAGGACATTTTAAAGTTTAGTGGGAAGATATGGTAGGAGTTTAGATCTGTTAGGAACAGATGCATTGAGAAAGTATGTGTTGCTGAATGATAAGAGAAGATTGAGGGTGATTGAGTATCTATAGTTACAGTTCCCAGCAGGGAGATCAAGGTAATTATAGGTGTATTTTTTATAATCAAAAGTTTGAAAGTCAGGGATTAGAGATAGGACTGAGAGTTGGGAAAAAGTGACACTAGTGGTGATAGATGGAAGTACAAGCAAAGACTTCAAAGCTTTGGGGAAAAAACTAGAAGTAACTAAGGACATTAACACTTCAGTCTATTATAACAACAGTGAGAAGCAAGTTAACTCTTTCAACATTGATAGTTATTAAAGCCATAAATATATCGCATTTGATTATAAGGGAACCAATAGCTCCAGCACCAATTTTAGAGGAAGATACTTATTAGGGTTAGGATGGGGACGTTCCTCCCACATGGAGAGATAATTATGGAGAAGAAGTATACTTATCTAGTGCAAGCATTAGAATTTGTTCCGGTTAAGAATTATTGGTTAAAAGGCTATGTAATTCATAAAGTAACGCTTATAATGGAAGAGTTGAGGTCTGTTGTAGCCTCCACAGTCATTGAGGGAGTTCAGGAGGAGTAGATTACAGTAGCCACTCCAACAGTAGATAATACACAGAGGATAACGGGAACTTTCGCACTAGAAGTAATTAAGGTTGATACATCAACTAAATCAACTACTTTAATGGTAACTTTGGAAGGGATTAATGATACGATGGCAATAGCAAATGTAGGAAGTATGACACCGACAACAACTTTTCTGAAATTAAAGGGGTAGCAAGAAGGACTTAAAATAGGAGAGCAGATAGTGGTAGAGACAATATAGATTCATCTGAAATAGTGAAGGAAACTATCATGGAAGTACAGGATGAGGTCTTTGATTTTAATGACAGACAAGGAGAGGTATCTGATCAGTACCGCTCGTTAGGGGAGAGAGAAACTAAAGGGAGTGGTTTGATTCTTCTGTTGTGAAAATTAGAGATAGATGGGCAGGTTCCAGCAGCTCATTCTGTAAGATCAGTGAGGAATCTTGAGGGTCCATGTCTGGTGAGAATTCCAGCACCAAACATTTTAGAGACGGTTGTTCGACCTCTATCAAGTATGTGTCAATCTTATGCTTTGTCATGACTGTGGTATCAACAACAATCAGTAACAGATAAAATAATGTCGTTGTCAAAACATTTGTTTAAGCCTAGGGTTAGGTGTTATTGGGTTAAGTGAATTAACTTGGGTGCATTTGTTAGATGGAAAGTAAAATCAGGTAACAGCAAACCCTGAAGCATTTGAGGTGTAACCATTGAGGGCTAAAAGTTGTTTTTGTTCTAATAAAACATATGAGGTAAGGGGTATGTTTATGGGAATATCAGATTGTGATGTTATATGATAACTTTGGGTATGCATGACCTTAAGGGTAGTAATGAGAAATATGTTACTTTTTATGTACCAGGTAGTAGGAACAGCAGGACTTTGATGGTTAAAAGATTAGCTTTTGCCTGACAATGTGACTATGGGGAATTTTAGAGATATTTAGAGGGTTTGTGGTGATAAAGGGTATATATTCTTACCCTATGGATGGACAGGATGTTGTTACATGTCAACGTTGAAGCTTCCATATGAGGTTTTACCATTAAAAGAGGGGTAGCACCGGACACAAATCTGAAGCTAGGTTTGAAATTGGATGAAAAGAGACATGGAGACATGTCATAGTCTTCAAGCCTATCATTGAAGGATAAATCTAAGGGAGAAGGGGGGACTTTTTCCATGGTATGGTGTAACATTTGGGAAGATTATATTGATAATATTAGGTATACTTTGAGTCCAGATAGTTCAGATATTATCACTAGGGTTATATATATGCATTGAAGAATATAAGGGATGCATTTGGTATATCTGAAGGAGCTGGAAGTCAGCGAAGACTTGGTTGCAAGATCAGGTAGGCCAGTAGGGGCAGTGATGGGTTACATTCAATGGCAGCTTTGATAGCACTGTGTGTGATGTTTGTAATTTGTTACTGACCTTTGAGAAAGCTATGATATTGAGATAGGTTGGAGAGTGATGCCTGGAGACAACACTCAGATGCCGGTGTTGACTGTTCCTGATCTGGATGAAGATGGACAAGTGGAACTGAATGGATAAATATCATTTTTAATGTTTTGATCATTTTTCCCAAAAAAAAATTTCAATATTGGGGTGATTTTGGTATGATTTTATGAATCAGAGGGGGGAAATGGTTAATGTGATTCATACATCATTTATATATAATTATTATATTCTTAGTTGATATTGATGGTCAATTTGAAAGTGTTGTTTTGCAAAAGATACTGTTTGGTCTTTCCTTTTCTTTCAGAAGCATTTGGGGGAACATATGGAGATTGAAATACTCAAACAGGGACAATATGAAGGGACAATATGACTGGAGGAGATGGAACAAGGAGGGTGTGGAAAGATTCCGATTCCATCATCAACAAATCCATTGGAAGTTGAGACTACGGGGAGATGAAGTGTAGTGGACTACATTCCAGTGTCTGCAATGAAATATAGACATATTTGCATGTGTAATACATAATTGTGTCATATTCTTAGGTATTAATTTTTGTAGAATGATGTTTGATGTTATTGGATACATGTGAGGATCTTAGATGTTTTTGTTTATTTCGTGAATGCTTAGGGACAGGGAGTTTAGGCAGGGAGAGGTTCACTTTAGGGTCCAATGGGTTGACCAGCCTTAGAGTGGATATTTTTTGGATAGGATTTTGTTTGCAGGGGCTTACATGTGTATTTAATTGCATCATAGTTTCAAATGCATTTACATTGTTTATGGGTTTATTTGGAGTACCGTGGTGGTTGCCTGGGGCAGGGGGACCGTGAGAGAATTTTACTGTCTTGATTGATGGATGGATATCTGAAAAGATGGCTGCCGGACAGTTTTTCGCTCTTACACTCCATAGAGATTGTGTTCATATTTCATAGTAATGTATTCACACTTCATAAAGATAGTAATGTATTCACACTTCATAAACAGTTATTCATATTTCATAGAAAGGTATTTACACTCTAGAGGAGAATGTTTTTGGTTTAATGTTAAAGATACTCAATAAGATAAATTGTTACTTGTCATAATCCTATTCTGTTTGTTTTCGAGACTGTTCGTCTCGAAGGGGGGATATGTCGTGTATTGGGATTATGCCTTTGTTAAATGTTTTTCTTGAAGAAATGGAATGTTGTTTATGTTAGGTCAAATGTAGCCGTTTGGAGGGTGACGTCCCAGGGGAGACTGGTGATTGGCCAGAAGAGGGAGCCACCCATCTTTTTGCATTGTTTATAAATAGGGGCTAGACTACAGAAAGGGCAGAACGGCCATTCCAATCTGAGGCGCCGTTCTCCGGGTGTCATGTCACCTGTCACTTATGCTGAGGCTTGTGATCTGAATAAACCTTATGATCAACGTTCAGTATGAGCGGACTCCTTTGTTTCATCAGCAATAATTGCCACCACTCACTCGATA
>LR778258.1:42588870-42629694 GCA_902810595.1 Coregonus sp. 'balchen'
TCGTCTCACTTCTCTCTCTCTCTCTCTCCTCTCAATTTAAATTTTCTTTATTGGCATGACGTAACAATGTACATATGGCCAAAGCTTACTTTGGATATTTACAACATTAACATAATTAAAATAATAATAATCAATATTGTCAACAACAATAACCAAGGTCAAAATAACCATTGAACAATAACAATATAGAGGACATGTGCAGGTTGGTTGGTCTGTCAGACACTGTCCCTCATCTTATGGCAGGCAGCAATGTAGTGCGCTGCCAACCCACAGCTCTCTGCGTCCTCTCCTAACAGGACGGGTAGCCTATTCTTTCAAATTTGGGGAAATGACACTCTCTAATTGTTTTATATTTTTGACATTTTGTCAGGAAATGCAGCTCTGTCTCAGGTTCTGCTGTGGTGCAGTGGTTGCACAGCCTTTCCTCTACAGGGAGCCAGGTTTTCCTGTGTCTACCCTTCTCAAGGGCAAGGCTGTGCTCACTGAACCTGTACTTTGTCAAGGTTTTCTAAGGTTTTGATCAGTAACCATGGTCAAATAGTTAGCCACAGTGTACTGTCGATTTAGGGCCAGATAGCACTGCATTTTACTTCCCAATAAGCAATGTAGTTTTGTTTTGACTGTGTTGTAATTTGGTTTATTCTGATTGATTGGATGTTCTGGTCCTGAGGCTTCAGTGTGTTAGTAGAACAGGTTTGTGAACTCAGCCCCAGGACCAGCTGGATGAGAGGACTCTTTTCTTTGCTCAGCTCTTGGCATTGCAGGGCTTGGTAATGATATTAGAGGGGGTCACTGTATTTTAGATGTTTCCAAAACTTTATTGCTTTTTTAAAAGTTTTTATTATCAGTGGATATTGGCCTAATTCTGCCCTGCATGCATTGTTTGTAGTTTTCCTCTGGACATGTAGGAGAATCTTACAGAACTCTGCATGCAGGGTTTTAATGGGGTGTTTGTCCCATTTGGTGAAATCTTGTTTTGCAAGTGGACCCCACACCTCGCTGCCATAAAGTGCAATTCGTTCAATGACACATTCAATTAGTTTTAGCCAAATTGTTATAGGTATTTCAAAAAAAAAAAAAATTACACGTGCTTTCTCTCTCAGTTAATTCACTGCATCATTAAGGTGTCCAGTTGAGCTTATTTTTAAACCTCAGTAATTGTACTGTGTACAGTCCTCTATATATTTTGAACCAATTGAGACTTTGGTCTAATTCCCTGAGATCTGGATCTTCTCTGGAAAATCATTATTTTAGTATTTTTGGAGTTTACTGCTCTCTCTCTCACTCTCACTCTCTCTCTCACTCTCACTCTCACTCTCACTCTCACACTCACACACACACACCTCAGAGTAAAGTGTCTGAATACTTATGTAAATGTTATATTTCAGGGTTTTAAATATATAAATTAGCAAACATTTCAAAAAACCTGTTTTTGCTTTGTCATTATAGGGTATTGTGTGTAGATTGACGATTGGCAAAACATTTTATTTTAGCTATTTTAAAAATAAGGCTGTAACCTAACAAAATGTTGAAAAAGTCAAAGGGTCTGAATATCTTCCGAAGGCACTGTACAATAGGGGCAATCAGAGAACATTTGTGTCTCTTCATTGTCTGGACCAAATATATATTTTGTTGTAGAGCTCCTGAAGAAGCTAACAATCTTGAAGCTAGCTGTCCACTGCTGACGCTGAGATAATGGTTTATTATTATCCATGGGCGTGAGAACTGGGGTCTTGGTTGAAAATCTTTGAGCCAGTTCCCTGACAGAGGCAACAAAACAATTGTTAAAGGTGGTGGATATGAAATTGGAGTCTTGACTTAGAATCCCATTAACCTTTAATTCAGGATGTTTTTTTGAAACTTTTCAGCTCTTCTCCCTGTTAGTTTGTTGAGATTTTCCCAAATCATTTTGCCATTTCCTTTTGCTTCATTGATCACTCTGAGGAAGAAATCTGCTTTTGCTTTTTAAAATAATCCTTACCACCTTATTTCTCAATGCTGTAAATATATGTCCGTCATCATTCTGACCAGACTTCAGTGCTTTTTTCAAGGAAAGATCCCATTTTCTCATATGCCTACAGAGGTCCTCGTTAAGCCATGGTAGAGAGGTTTTCTGTCTTGGCTTACGTTGAAATTTCCTGGTAAAAGAGGTATGCACTTTGTCAATAGCTGACAGAAATGTTCTGTATCCAGACTCTGGGTCTTCATTGCTTAACAGATCAGACAAGTAAATTTGACTTATAGCTGCATCGTAGTTACTCTGCTCACTTTTCTAGATTTGTTTTTATCGTACTTTTGCACATTGATATGGTTCTTAAATCTATTTTTAGTGACCTTTCTAACCACCAATGTAACATTGTGGTCAGATATGACAGTTAGTAAATTAATGGACTTAGTTATTCGATCAGGTCTGTTAGTAAACACCAGATCAATTTGAGTCTGGGTTGTCTGTGTTACTCTGGTTGGTCCTTGTATTAGTTGAGTCAGGTTGAAATGGTCTGTGATCTCTTTGGGTTTTTTCCTGCAAGTTTTGTTTTCCCAGTTTATATTGAAATCGCCCATGAAGATGATCTCCTTCTTATGATCACATTATTTAAGCATGGCATTTAGATGGTGATAAAACTAGATATCAGATGTTGGTGGTCGATATAATCCAATAATAGTGAGAGACATATGAGGAGAGAGGAAGACATTCAGCTCCAGATATTCAAGGTCATTGGCATGTTTCCATATGATACGATTGCATTTAAAGTTATCTTTCATGTACTTAAGCAATCCACCTCCTCTGCCCTCTCCCCTGTTCCTCCTGAATATGGAATATCCAGGGACATTAAAGGCAGAAATAAGAGAAGATTTCTTCAGCCATGTCACAGAGAAACAGAAAAAAATTAAG
Source organism: Coregonus sp. 'balchen' (assembly GCA_902810595.1). Taxonomy (NCBI): domain Eukaryota; kingdom Metazoa; phylum Chordata; class Actinopteri; order Salmoniformes; family Salmonidae; genus Coregonus; species Coregonus sp. 'balchen'. The sequence goes on from LR778258.1 coordinate 42,591,764, forward strand.
ATTAGAGTCATTCAATAAATGTTCTACCTGTTCACTCTTAGAAATAATACTACGAATATTCAGATGACCTCCTAATATTCCTCTAGGCTTGGAACGAGAGTCCCAGAGCATTTTAGCCTGATTAACGGTTTGGAAAAGTTTAATGGTACAATGGTTTCAAATGGCTGGGTTAAGGGAACTGAGGTTCTGTCTCGAAGGCGTGTTTAGTTTGTATCAAGAGTTTGCATTAAAATGAGATTATCTGCAGATTGTTCATTCTCTTGAAAAGCCATGCTAGTGACAGAGGTTATGCTCACATACACAGAAGGTCCTCTGAACCAGATAATATAGGCCACTCAAATATAGATTATTTCAATCATTCATGTTCCACCATTCATCAATGATTTCAGTCTGGATGGCTAATTAGGGGGCCTTTCCTCCACTTCTCCCATAAATGACATCCTCCATATCAGCCTTTGTTTTCTGCAGGTGACCTAACTCCAGACTCTGATGGGGAGCTTGGTACCCACTTGGTTGTTTGTTGATTCCAGATTGTTTGAATGAAGCCCAGCATTGATGTTTGGCTGCCTTCTTTTGTATTCCCCAGAGAGTTGCACCTTATTATCGTCTGAGTTTTCTATTAGGTTATGATGGTCACAGGTCTCAGTAGACACTTACCCAGCTTCATTTATAGTATTTTTCTTCTTCTTCTTCTTCTTCTTCTTCTTCTTCTTCTTCTTCTTCTTCTTCTTCTTCTTCTTCTTCTTCTTCTTCTTCTTCTTCTTCTTCTTCTTCTTCTTCTTCTTCTTCTTCTTCTTCTTCTTCTTCTTCTTCTTCTTCATGGAATGAGAGGTCATTGTTGTAGACTCTGGCTCACCAGGTACCAACTTCAATGTTTCATTCATTCATATATATATATATATATATATATATATATATATATATATATATATATATATATATATAATATGGTTATATAGTTATAGATATGTTTACATAGTTATATAAATGGTTATATAGTTATAGATATGGTTATATAGGGAGTTATAGATATGGTTATATAGGTGGTTATAGATATGGTTATATAGTTATAGATATGGTTATATAGTTATAGATATGGTTATATAGTTATAGATATGGTTACATATACTACCAGTCAAAGGTTTGGACACACCTACTCATTCCAGGGTTTTTCTTTATTTTTACTATTTTCTACATTGTAGAATAATATTGAAGACATCAAAACTATGAAATAACACATATGGAATCATGTAGTAACCAAAAAAGTGTTAAACAAATCAAAATATGTATTTTATATTTGAGATTCTTCAAAAAGCCACCCTTTGCCTTGATGACAGCTTTGCACACTCTTGGCATTCTCTCAACCAGCTTCACCTGGAATGCTTTTCACATATGCTGATTACATGTTGGCTGCTTTTCCTTCACTCTGCGGTCCGATTCATCCCAAACCATCTCAATTGGGTTGAGGTCAGGGGATTATGGAGACCAGGTCATCTGATGCAGAACTCCATCACTCTCCTTCTTGGTAAAATAGCCCTTACACAGCCTGGAGGTGTGTTGGGTCATTGTCATTTGAAAAACAAATGATAGTCCCACTAAGCCCAAACCAGATGGGATGGCATATCGCTGCAGAATGCTGTGGTGGCCATGCTGGTTAAGTGTGCCTTGAATTCTAATCCAGCAAACACCCCCACACCATAACACCTCCTCCATGCTTTACGGTGGGAACGACACATGCAGAGATCATCCGTTCACCCACACCGCGTCTTACAAAGACACGGCGGTTGGTACCAAAAATCTCCAATTTGGACTCCAGACCAAAGGACAAATTTCCACCGGTCTAATGTCCATTGCTCGTGTTTCTTGGCCCAAGCAAGTCTCTTCTTCTTATTGGTGTCCTTTAGTAGTGGTTTCTTTGCAGCAATTCGAATGATGGTGTTGGAGTCGTGCCTGGCCATGCAGTCATGGGTGAACAGGGAGTACAGGAGGGGACTGAGCACGCACCCCTGAGGGGCCCCCGTGTTGAGGATCAGTGTGGCAGATGTGTTGTTACCTACCCTTACCACCTGGGGGCGGCCCGTCAGTAAGTCCAGGATCCAGTTGCAGAGGGAGGTGTTTAGTCCCAGGATCCTTAACTAAGTGATGAGCTTTGAGGGCACTATGGTGTTGAATGCTGAGCTGTAGTCAATGAATAGCATTCTCACGTAGGTGTTCCTCTTGTCCAGGTGGGAAAGGGCAGTGTGGAGTGCAATAGAGATTGCATCATCTGTGGATCTGTTGGGGCGGTATGCAAATTGGAGTGGGTCTAGGGTTTCTGGGATAATGGTGTTGATGTGAGCAATGACCAGCCTTTCAAAGCACTTCATGGCTACAGACGTCAGTGCTATGGGTCGGTAGTCATTTAGGTAGGTTATCTTAGTGTCCTTGGGCACGGGGACTATGGTGGTCTGCTTGAAACATGTTGGTATTACAGACTCAGTCAGGGACATGTTGAAAATGTCAGTGAAGACACTTGCCAGTTGGTCAGCACATGCTCGGAGTACACGTCCTGGTAATCCGTCTGGCCCTGCGGCCTTGTGAATGTTGACCTGCTTAAAAGTCAAAGACTCCAGCCACCCTAGTCATAGACTGTTCTCTCTGCTACCGCACGGCAAGCGGTACCGGAGTGCCAAGTCTAGGTCCAAAAGACTTCTCAACAGCTTCTACCCCCAAGCCATAAGACTCCTGAACAGCTAATCATGGCTACCCGGACTATTTGCACTGCCCCCCCACCCCATCCTTTTTACGCTGCTGCTACTCTGTTAAGTATTTATGCATAGTCACTTTAACTCTACCCACATGTACATATTACCTCAACTACCTCAACTAGCCGGTGCCCCTGCACATTGACTCTGCAACGGTACCCCCCTATATATATAGCCTCCCTACTGTCACTTTATTTTACTTCTGCTCTTTTTTTCTCAACACTTTTTTTGTTGTTGTTTTATTCTTACTTTTTTTGTTTAAAATAAATGCACTGTTGGTTAAGGGCTGTAAGTAAGCATTTCACTGTAATGTCTGCACCTGTTGTATTCGGCGCATGTGACCAATAAAATGTTGATTTGATTTGATTTGACATTGGCTACGGAGAGCTTGATCACATAGTCATCCGGAACAGCTGGTGCTCTCATACATGCTTCAGTGTTACTTGCCTCGAAGCGAGCATAGAAGTGGTTTAGCTCGTCTGGTAGGCTTCTGTTGAGATGTGTCTGTTACTTGAACTCTGTAAAGCATTTATTTGGGCTGCAATTTCTGAGGCTGGTAACTCTAATGAACTTATCCTCTGCAGCAGAGGTAACTCTGGGTCTTCCATTCCCGTGGAGGTCCTCATGAGAGGCAGTTTCATCATCACTTTCAAAGTTATTGAAATCTTTCAGATTGACCTACCTTCATGTCTTAAAGTAAAGATGGACTGTTGTTTCTCTTTGCATATTTGAGCTGATCTTGCTATAATATGGACTTGATATTTTACCAAATACGACTATCTTCTGTATAACCGCCTACCTTGTCACAACACAACTGATTGGCTCAAACACATTAAGAAGGAAATACATTTCACAAATTAACTTTTAAGAAGCCACACCTGTTAATTGAAATGCATTCCAGGTGACTACGTCATGAAGCTGGTTGAGAGAATGCCAAGAGTTTTTAGTGTGCAAAGCTGTCATCAAGGCAAAGGGTTGCTATTTGAAGAATCTAAAATCTAAAATATATTTTTATTTGTTTAACACTTTTTTGGTTACTACATGATTCCATATGTGTTATTTCATAGTTCTGATGTCTTCAATATTATTCTACAATGTAGAAAATAGTACAAATAAAGAAAAACCCTTGAATGAATACAGTGCCTTGCAAAAGTATTCATCACCCGTGGCGTTTTTCCTATGCATTGTTGCATTACAACCTGTAATTGAAATTGATTTTTATTTTTATTTTATATAATGGACATACACAAAATAGTCCAAATTGGTGAAGTGAAATGAAAAAAATAACTTGTTTAAAAAAACTCTAAAAAATCAATAACGGAAAAGTGGTGCGTGCACATGTATTCACCCCCTTTGCTATGAAGCCCTTAAATAAGATCTGGTGCAACCAATTACCTTCAGTAGTCACATAATTAGTTAAATAAAGTCCACATGTGTGCAATCTAAGTGTCACATGATCTCAGTATATATATACAGTGAGGGAAAAAAGTATTTGATCCCCTGCTGATTTTGTACGTTTGCCCACTGACAAAGACATGATCAGTCTATAATTGTAATGGTAGGTTTATTTGAACAGTGAGAGACAGAATAACAACAAAAGAATCCAGAGAAATCCATGTCAAAAATGTTATAAATTGATTTGCATTTTAATGAGGGAAATAAGTATTTGACCCCCTCTCAATCAGAAAGATTTCTGGCTAACAGGTGTCTTTTATACAGGTAACGAGCTGAGATTAGGAGCACACTCTTAAAGGGAGTGCTCCTAATCTCAGTTTGTTACCTGTATAAAAGACACCTGTCCACAGAAGCAATCAATCAATCAATCAGATTCCAAACTCTCCACCATGGCCAAGACCAAAGAGCTCTCCAAGGATGCCAGGGACAAGATTGTAGACCTACACAAGGCTCGAATGGGCTACAAGACCATCGCCAAGCAGCTTGGTGAGAAGGTGACAACAGTTGGTGCGATTATTCGCAAATGGAAGAAACACAAAAGAACTGTCAATCTCCCTCGGCATGGGGCTCCATGCAAGATCTCACCTCGTGGAGTTGCAAGGATCATGAGAACGGTGAGGAATCAGCCCAGAAGTACACGGGAGGATCTTGTCAATAATTTCAAGGCAGCTGGGACCATAGTCACCAAGAAAACAATTGGTAACACACTACGCCGTGAAGGACTGAAATCCTGCAGCGCCCGCAAGGTCCCCCTGCTCAAGAAACCACATATACAGGGCCATCTGAAGTTTGCCAATGAACATCTGAATGATTCAGAGGAGAACTGGGTGAAAGTGTTGTGGTCAGATGAGGCCAAAATGGAGCTCTTTGGCATCAACTCAACTCGCCGTGTTTGGAGGAGGAGGAATGCTGCCTATGACCCCAAGAACAACATCCCCACCGTCAAACATGGAGGTGGAAACATTATGCTTTGGGGGTGTTTTTCTGCTAAGGGGACAGGACAGCTTCACCGCATCAAAGGGACAATGGACAGGGCCATGTACCATCAAATCTTGGGTGAGAACCTCCTTCCCTCAGCCAGGGCATTGAAAATGGGTCGTGGATGGGTATTCCAGCATGACAATGACCCAAAACACACGTCAAAGGCAGCAAAGGAGTGGCTCAATAAGAAGCACATTAAGGTCCTGGAGTGGCCTAGCCAGTCTCCAGACCTTAATCCCATAGAAAATCTGTGGAGGGAGCTGAAGGTTTGAGTTGCCAAACGTTAGCCTCGAAACCTTAATGACTTTGAACATCCCACGGAGCACCATTAAATCCATTATTTAAAAATTAAAAGAATATGGCAACACAACAAACCTACCAAGAGAGGGCCGCCCACCAAAACTCACAGACCAGACAAGGAGGGCATTAATCAGAGAGGCAACAAAGAGACCAAAGATAACCCTGAAGGAGCTGCAAAGCTGTCCATCTGTCCATAGGACCATGTTAAGCCGTACACTCCACAGAGCTGGGCTTTACGGAAGACTGGCCAGAAGAAAGCCATTGCTTAAAGAAAAAAATAAGCAAACACGTTTGTGGTTCCCAAAAGGCATGTGGGCGACTCCCCAAACATATGGAAGATGGTACTCTGGTCAGATGAGACTAAAACTGAGCTTTTTGGCCATCAAGGCAAACCCTATGTTTGGCGCAAATCCAACACTTCTCATCACCCCGAGAACACCATCCCCACAGTGAAGCATGGTGGTGGCAGCATCATGCTGTGGGGATGTTTTTCATCGGCAGTGACTGGGAAACTGTTCAGAATTGAAGGAATGATGGATGGCGCTAAATACAGGGAAATTCTTGAGGGAAACCTGTTTCAGTCATCCAGAGATTTGAGACTGGGATGGAGGTTCACCTTCCAGCAGGACAATGACCCTCCAGCAGGACAATGACCCTAAGCATACTGCTAAAGCAACACTCGAGTGGTTTAAGGGGAAACATTTAAATGTCTTGGATTGGCCTAGTCAAAGCCCAGACCTCAATCCAATTGAGAATCTGTGGTATGACTTAAAGATTGCTGTACACCAGCAGAACCCATTGAACTTGAAGGAGCTGGAGCAGTTTTGCCTTGAAGAATGGGCAAAAATCCAAGTGGCTACATGTGCCAAGCTTATTGAGACATACCCCAAGAGACTTGCAGCTGCAATTGGGGGGGGGGGGGGGGGGGGGGGTGAATAGTTATGCACGCTCAAGTTTTCTGTTTTTTTGTCTTATTTCTTGTTTGTTTCACAACATTTTTTATTTATCACCTTCAAAGTGGTTGGCATGTTGTGTAAATCAAATGATACAAACCCCCCAAAAATCTATTTTAATTCCAGGTTGTAAGGCATCAAAATAGGACAAATGGCAAGGGGATTGAATACCTTTGCAAGCCGCTGGAGGTGTGTCCAAACTTTTGACCGGTGTATATATATATATGGTTATATTCATGTTTATACAGTTATACATATGGTTATAAAGGCAGTTATATATATGGTTATATAGGTGGTTATAGATATGTTTATATAGTTATAGATATGGTTATACAGGCCTTAATATTATAATTTGAAGGAGTTCACTGAGATGTTTGGTTAGGGTTGTGTCCCAAATGGCACCCTATTCCGTATATAGGTCAGAGTCCCACAGTATGTTCCGCATATAGGTCAGAGTCCCACAGTATGTTCCGTATATAGGTCAGAGTCCCACAGTATGTTCCGCATATAGGTCAGAGTCCCACAGTATGTTCCCTATATAGATCAGAGTCCCACAGTATGTTCCCTATATAGGTCAGAGTCCCACAATATGTTCCCTATATAGGTCAGAGTCCCACAGTATGTTCCCTATATAGATCAGAGTCCCACAGTATGTTCCCTATATAGATCAGAGTCCCACAGTATGTTCCCTATATAGGTCAGAGTCCCACAATATGTTCCCTATATAGGTCAGAGTCCCACAGTATGTTCCGCATATAGGTCAGAGTCCCACAGTATGTTCCCTATATAGGTCAGAGTCCCACAGTATGTTCCGCATATAGGTCAGAGTCCCACAGTATGTTCCCTATTTAGGTCAGAGTCCTACAGTATGTTCCCTATATAGGTCAGAGTCCCACAATATGTTCCGTATATAGATCAGAGTCCCACAGTATGTTCCCTATATAGGTCAGAGTCCCACAGTATGTTCCCTATATAGATCAGAGTCCCACAGTATGTTCCCTATATAGGTCAGAGTCCCACAGTATGTTCCCTATATAGGTCAGAGTCCCACAGTATGTGCCCTGGTTTAAAAGGTTTGCACTACATAGGGAATAGGGTGCCATTTTGGATGCGATGCAGAATAGGTGTGGTACCTCGCTGTGGTATTTATCTAAGAGCTTATTGACACCTTGTGTTTACCATTACTTTTAAAGACTGGTCGCTCACCAATGCTTTTGATCAGGCTGTGTAGTTAGTAGAGAAACAGGTTATTGACGGAAGGCACATATAAGCTGTAAACTGTAAGACGGAAGGACGATTATATTTTTATGATCTTTCAGAAGATGCTCTATTGTTCTGGTATTGAGTGTGGAGATGAATCGTACAGTACACAGGATGTTATGAGGAATGATTTGTAAAGTATTTTTTTCCCCCATAATATGGGCTATCAAAGTGTCTTAATACTATGTGGAAAATAATTTGGAAATATAAAATTTTTTTGTATAAACTTGTCGCAAACCAACACAAAAGAGAATAATTGGTTTTCTTTTTCTTTGTATAATCTCTTTGGTCAATACCAAACACATTAGCCCATTGAGCAGAGCAGAGCGGTGCAGGGACAGAGAGAGAAAACCTGCGTGGTCCAGCCTTTGACAGAGATTGGATCCAGACAAAAGCAGGATGATAATTGGCTCGAGGAGATCAGATTCCAGTTATCCCATCATGCAATTAAAAGTATCATTAGCATTTAAATTGCCAAATAAGATTGTGATCAACAGAAATCAATGGGAGCAGCAAGGATCAGCTCGGTGGCTTCATGCTGCTCAACCCACTAGGAGGAAGGTAGGGAGGGGCTCAGGACAAATTACACCCTATTCCCATTAAAGTTATTTTACAAAGGGAATAGGGTGTCATTTGGAATGAAACATAATGACGATTATGAATAATGAATAAGGATAGTGGTGCCGTGTACAGCGGCTTGCGAAAGTATTCACCCCCACTTGGCATTTTTCCTATTTTGTTGCCTTACAACCTGGAATTAAAATTGATTTTTTTGGGGGGGTTTGTATCATTTGATTTACACAACATGCCTACCACTTTGAAGATGCAAAATATTATTTATTGTGAAACAAACAAGAAATAAGACAAAAAAAACAGAACTTGAGGGTGCATAACTATTCACCCCCCCCCCCAAAGTCAATACTGTGTAGAGCCTCCTTTTGCAGCAATTACAGCAGCAAGTCTCTTGGGGTATGTCTCTATAAGCTTGGCACATGTAGCCACTGGGATTTTTGCCCATTCTTCAAGGCAAAACTGCTCCAGCTCCTTGAAGTTGGATGGGTTCCGCTAGTGTACAGCAATCTTTAAGTCATACCACAGATTCTCAATTGGATTGAGGTCTGGGCTTTGACTAGGCCATTCCAAGACATTTAAATGTTTCCTCTTAAACCACTCGAGTGTTGCTTTAGCAGTATGCCTAGGGTCATTGTCCTGATGGAAGGTGAACCTCCGTCCCAGTCTCAAATCTCTGGAAGACTGAAACAGGTTTCTCTCAAGAATTTCCCTGTATTTTGCGCCATCCATCATTCCTTCAATTCTGACCAGATTCCCAGTCCCTGCCGATGAATAACATCCCCACAGCATGATGCTGCCACCACCATGCCTCATTGTGGGGATGGTGTTCAAGGGGTGATGAGAGGTGTTGGCTTTGCGCCAGACATAGCGTTTTCCTTGATGGCCAAAAAGCTCAATTTTAGCCTAATCTGACCAGAGTACCTTCTTCCATATTTTTTTACATTTTACATTTTCGTCATTTAGCAGACGCTCTTATCCAGAGCGACTTACAAATTGTTTGGGGAGTCTCCCACATGCCTTTTGGCAAACCACAAACGTGATAGCTTATTTTTTTTCATTAAGCAAAGGCTTTTTTTCTGGCCACTCTTCCGTAAAGCCCAGCTCTGTGGAGTGTACAGCTTAAAGTGGTCCTACGGACAGATACTCCAATCTCCGCTGTGGAGCTTTGCAGCTCCTTCAGGGTTATCTTTGGTCTCTTTGTTGCCTCTCTGATTAATGCCCTCCTTGCCTGGTCCGTGAGTTTTCGTGGGCAGCCCTCTCTTGGCAGGTTTATGGTGCCATATTCTTTCAATTTTTAAATAATGGATTTAATGGTGCTCCGTGGGATGTTCAAAGTTTCAGATACTTTTTTATAACCCAACCCTGATCTGTACTTCTCCACAACTTTGTCCCTGACCTGTTTGGAGAGCTCCTTGGTCTTCATGGTGCCGCTTGCTTGGTGGTGCCCCTTGTTTAGTGGTGTTGCAGACTCTGGGGCCTTTCAGAACAGGTGTATATATATATACTGAGATCATGTGACACTTAGATTGCACACAGGTGGACTTTATTTAACTAATTATGTGACTTTTGAAGGTATTTGGTTGCACCAGATCTTATTTAGGGGCTTCATAGTAAAGGGGGTGAATACATATGCACGCATCACTTTCTTTTCTTGTTATATATTTTTTTAGAATATTTTGAAACAAGTATTTTTTTCATTTCACTTCACCAATTTGGACTATTTTGTGTATGTCCATTACATGAAATCCAAATAAAAATCCATTTAAATTACAGGTTGTAATGGAACAAAATAGGAAAAACGCCAAGGGGGATGAATACTTTTGCAAGGCACTGTAGCTCTGTGCATACCTCTCCTTAAGCTAAAGGGTTCCAGGAATACTAACTAACAAAGAAACAGGTCAGCACATTATAGCCAAATGCTAATCCTAATTATTGTATTGGTAATTCATCCAACATCAATACAAATAATGTTTTGATCCAATGTGTGTCTTTGTTGGTTAACATAATAAAGGTTTTGTCCTTACAAAGATCCATCTCGAATCAAGGACTATACATTTGTGAAAGTCCTTTTCGTTCACAGAGTTTCTCGCCCTGCACCAACGCCACATGCATGTGACTAGATTAGATACTTCTACTTTCCTCAGCCACATGGGCGGTGAAAGATATAGAGCTAAATTCTTTGAGCAGAGCATAAACCTGCCTGTCAAACTGACAGACATCTTACTCGAAGATTCTCTTTGCAAAACCAGCTTTTCTTCAGCCTGAAGACACCGATAACAGCTCCTCTTTTGTCAACGTGACCTAGAAGTAGTTTTCCTTTTTCGTAAAACCCCCCTGTCGCAGTTACTCTTTTCAGTTAAGGATTAGTAATGTTTTCTCCTGGCTATCCCCCCCTAAATCTCCCCCCTAAGCTACCCTGAGCCTTTTTGTAGTCTGCCGACCGTGGAGGAGCAAGGTCTTCAAGGTGAAGTCTAAGAAGAGAGCAGAGGTAGCTGTGCAGCCTGAATGTTGTAATTCATGGTTCTGTCCTCCTCTCTCTCTCTCTCTCTCTGCCTGGTCGGTTCCTGGTTCTCTCCACAGGGCTCTGATTAGCTGGGGCTCAAGGTGCTTGTCGGTTTTTATTAGGGTCTTCCTTTCCACAAACCCAACGCCCATGTCCACACACTGCCTGACGGCTTCCCATGCATCCTATTCAGCTATCCTGTAACACGGCAGACTCAGAGATCAGGCGGTTTGCTGTAGCATAGTTGTGACTGATCAGAGATGTAATAATGCAACCTCGGGTTTCCAAAGTGGGAGTTGCTCGTGTTGTTGATAAAAGTGTTGCTATTTTTTTGACACCTTAGTGGAAATGCTAATTGTTAAGTACATGCTGTCACCTAAGTTTACATCAAGACCATTTAATTCGGGAGACACGTTTGAACATGACAGCATTTAATTTACTGTCACTAGAAACCCATATGTTATCCTGAAAGGGAATCCCACCATGATACTGTAGCATCAGTAGGGAATACCTCCTTGTAACGAAAACACGTACTAGATCCACTACTACTACTACAATGGATTTATCAAAACAACCATTTATTATTTGTACGTCTAGAAACGTTTTCTTTACAAGGTTTTCCTTTTTGTCTTATTAAGGGTCTTTATGAATGACATCAATGCCTGTTAATCCTGTCTGTTAGTCCTGTCTGTTAGACCTGTCTGTTAGTCCTGTCTGTTAAACCTGTCTGTTAGTCCTGTCTGTTAGACCTGTCTGTTAGTCCTGTCTGTTAGACCTGTCTGTTAGTCCTGTCTGTTAAACCTGTCTGTTAGACCTGTCTGTTAGTCCTGTCTGTTAGACCTGTCTGTTAGTCGTGTGTTAGTCCTGTCTGTTAGACCTGTCTGTTAGTCCTGTCTGTTAGACCTGTCTGTTAGTCGTGTGTTAGTCCTGTCTGTTAGTCCTGTGTGTTAGACCTGTCTGTTAGTCCGTCTGTTAGACCTGTCTGTTAGTCGTGTGTTAGTCCTGTATGTTAGTCCTGTCTGTTAGACCTGTCTGTTAGTCGTGTGTTAGTCCTGTCTGTTAGTCCTGTCTGTTAGACCTGTCTGTTAGTTGTGTGTTAGTCCTGTCTGTTAGTCCTGTCTGTTAGTCGTTGTTGTTAGTCGTTCTGTTAGTCCTGTCTGTTAGACTCTGTTAGTGTTAGTCCTGTCTGTTAGTCCTGTCTGTTGTAGTCCTGTCTGTTAGTCCTGTTGTTAGCCGTGTGTTAGTCCTGTCTGTTAGACCTGTCTGTTAGTCCTGTCTGTTAGTCCTGTCTGTTAGTCCTGTCTGTTAGTCCTGTCTGTTAGTCCTGTCTGTTAGTCCAGTCTGTTAGTCCTGTCTGTTAGTCCTGTCTGTTAGTCCTGTCTGTTAGTCCAGTCTGTTAGTCCAGTCTGTTAGTCCTGTCTGTTAGTCCAGTCTGTTAGTCCAGTCTGTTAGTCCTGTCTGTTAGTCCTGTCTGTTAGTCCTGTCTGTTAGTCCTGTCTGTTAGACCTGTATGTTTCATCCTTATCTTGTAATCCCCCCTCCAAAATACTTTTTTTTTAAAGACCAACTCTCAACCAATGAAGACATACAGGATTTGATTGTATCTGACCCTGAAATGCCATAATATTCAGCTTCAAATGCCTTGTTTTAGGGATGTCATCTGCAGTTTTTCTTTAATCTATCAATACAGTGATAAATGGAAAAATACAGACGTCTTGAATGTCAAGATTCCCCAACAAAATTTTCAGCCCAATCATATGAGATTACTATCAGTGTGTATGTGCTTTGCTTTAAGGTTTTGAAAGTGCACTGGCTTGATGCATTTGTCTTGTACACAGAGACTCACTTGTGACAGGCTATGCACTCTCTGTCTCTCTTTATCTCTCTCTAGCGCTCTCTCTCTCTCTCTCTCTCTCTATGTCTCTCTCTCTCTCTCTCGCTCTCTCTCTCTCTCTCCCTCTCTCTCTCTCTCTCTCTCTCTGTCTCTCTCTCTGTCTCTCTCTCTCTCTCTCTCTCTGTGTCTCTCTCTCTCTCTCTCTCTCTCGCTCTCTCTCTCTCGCTCTCTTTTTCTCTCTCTCTCTCTCTTTCTCTCTCTCTCTCTCTCTTTCTCTTTATCTCTCTCTATAGCACTCTCTCTCTCTCTTTCTTGAGGCTGTTCCTCATGCACAATGCGTGATTACAAAAATAGATGAATTTAATCACAAATCACATGCTTCATGTGATTTCAAGGACAGACTTAGAGATCTTAGAGCACTTGAGTCAGACTACCTCTGTAGTTGAACCATATTGGGCGTAAAACAATTTGACAATGTATTTATTGAATTGTCTAAATTGAATCCAATGGGTCTATTCGTACGTGCCAGTAGATCATGCAGCCACACCTTGTAGTTAAGAAGCCTTTCTCTGTTTTCCGTTTTCACATAGATTTGACCAATTCTTAATTATCACATCAGTGTCATGGTTGTGTCATAAAGGAAATAGAACTGACAGGAATCTGTGTGTTAAACATCTAATGTGATGGCTGCATGACACAGTAGCAGGACAGGTCAATGATCATGTAGTGACAGATTGAGAGGTCAATGATCATGTAGTGACAGATTGCTTTATTTTAGTGATTCTTCAGTGGGTGTTTGTGGAAATCTGCCATTCAAACAATAACAAAGGGACACCCCACCAGTGTTTTGGTAAACAGCTGAGGGATGGGACTGGATTAATGTAAACTATAGATGCAAGGACTGATCATTCATGATATCCAAATTATATTACGGGGTATGACAGTTGAACTAAGCTCATGAAGCATTAATAAGTTTGGGTATATCATTCATTTAATTATATCATTCATTTAAAAGTCCCAAAATGGATGTTCCAATCACAGATTGCTCCTTTAACGTTCCCTGTCAACAACATCACAACAACACTATCAATCAGTAGCAATGGGAGATCCCAGAGTTTTATTTCACAGAGAAACATGCTGCTAAATGTGTGGCACACTGTGTTGACATCCCTCTCTGTTGGACTCTGTATTCATCCGTCTCAGAGAGAAAATGGATGGCTGCTTGTTTCCTCTGAGACCTCCTTGAAACAGCTGGTGGTGAGACAGAGTAGTGTTGCTGTCGTGTGCTGGGTTGTGTTGTGCCTCGGGTGAGCTCGCTGGCAGTGTGCGTGCGTGTGTGCGTGCGTGATTGTCTGTGGAAGTGAGTGCATGCCTTCGTCCATGCGTGTGTGCGTGCGTGTGTTGTGCCGTGTCTCGTGTGTTGGCAGAGAGGGTGCCACATGAATCAACAGCACGTAGAAACAAGGTGATACAGAGTGGAAATAACAAGCAGAAAGAACGAGTTAAGATTCAGGCACAAAGTGTCCAGCGCATCAAAGAGGAAGCTTGGCCTTGTAGAAAGGTCATGTTATTCAATAAGGATACGGACCAGTGCAGGCAGGGGGAAGGGAGGGGGATGGTGTTTGTGTGTGTGTGTGTGTGTGTGTGTGTGTGTGTGTGTGTGTGTGTGTGTGTGTGTGTGTGTGTGTGTGTGTGTGTGTGTGTGTGTGTGTGTGTGTGTGTGTGTCTGTGTAAAGGGTGGGTAGAGTGGGAGGGTAAATACATGGAGGTACACAGCTCTCTGTCCGTTCTCTCAGGGTTCATTATCTTTCATCAGAGCTGATAAGGTGTCAGAAGATGGCAGATGACATCTCAATGCTAACATGTTTGAGGGACGGGATCTTTCCTTTGTAGTAATTACACATAGCTCCCCTCTGCTATCCTCTGTAGTAATTACACCTAGCTTCCCTCTGATTCCCTCTGCTTCCCTCTGCTTCCCTCTGCTTTCTTCTGCTTCCCTCTGCTTCCTTCTGCTTCCCTCTGCTGTCCTCTGCTTCCCTTTGCTTTATTCTGCTTCCCTCTGCTTCCCTCTTTTCCCCTCTGCTTCCTTCTGCTTCCCTCTGCTGTCCTCTGTAGTAATTACACTTAGCTTCCCTGTGCTTCCCCCTGCTTCCCTCTGCTTCGTTCTGCTTCCCTCTGCTTCCTTCTGCTTCCTTCTGCTTCCCTCTGCTTTCCTCTGCTTCCTTCTGCTTCCCTCTGATTCCTTCTGCTTTCCTCTGCTTTCCTCTGCTTCCCTCTGCTTTCCTCTGCTTCCTTCTGCTTCCCTCTGCTTTCCTCTGCTTCCTTCTGCTTCCCTCTGCTTCCTTCTGCTCCCCTCTGCTTCCCTCTGCTTCCTTCTGCTTCCTTCTGCTTCCCTCTGCTTTCCTATGCTTCCCTCTGCTCTCTTGTTTCAAGTCATTATTTTGATCAGCTTCAAACAATGGGAATGATGAGACTCCAATTGCTGTATCTCACCCTGTTTGGGATGGGGCTTCATCAGGGTTTTATTTTATTTATTTTGACATTATTGCATTATCTTGTCTACATGCTTGTCTGTAGTTTGACTTTGATTTCATATGGAAGGTGAAAAGTTGAAAAAGGGTGAAATGAACACTGATTAAAAACAACAACGTTGGGCAATAACAGCAATTTAAAACCATTTTACTACTAGAGACATCAGTCATCTTAGGCAGCAGATCAAGAGGAAGTATGTGTAGCCAATGGAACCCTACTCCCTATATAGTGCACTACTTTTGACCAGGGTCCATAGGGCTCTTGTCAAAAGTAGTGCACTAAATAGAGAATAGGATGCCATTTGGGACATAATTAAAGACAAATATCTCTGGGGTTGCAAGGCTTTAGAAGAGGGAGAGGGAGAGGGAGAGGGAGCGGAGCGGGAGAGGGAGCGGGAGAGGAGAGGAAGAGGAAGAGGAAGAGGAAGAGGAAGAGGGAGAGGGAGAGGGAGAGGGAGATTGTTTTAGTACCAGAGAGACAGACAGACACACAGGGGGAGAGGAGTAAGAGCAGTCCATTCTCAGGAAGGGTGACACATCAAACTAACTATCGCAGCGCAGTATGTTGAGGACTAGAGAGATACTAGAAACTAGAGGACTAGACAGGCTGTCCATCCTGAGGACTTGACTCATAATGGTCCGTCTCCCTTCCCCCTCACGCCCTCCCTCCCTCCGCCCTCCCTCCCCTGCCCCTTCACCTCAGAGTCCTCAGAGTCCAATCAGCCAATCACAGCCGGGTCTGGTCTCATTAGAGCGGTCAGCCAATCAAAAGAGCAGAAAGGGTGGACAAACAGGAAATGGCTGCTGCTGCTGGCCCCATGGTCGGTCGGAACACGATGGTTGATGTCTGTCAGAACTCCGTCCGAACGATGGAGGGAAGAGGGAGAGAGAGACCAAGGCAAGTGCAGCCAGACAGCTGGACTTCTCATTACTGCAGTCATACAGGTTGAGTGGTGGGAGCAGGGCCTTGGTAGAAAGTGTGTCACCGTGCAGAGTGTCATGTTCTTCTTCTCTCCCCTCTGTGATAACAGGACCGACCTCCCACCCGCCCACAAGCCGGCCCCTCCCCCACCCAAAAAGAAGAGCAGTGATTTGAAGGGCCACTTGACATCCGATGACATCCAGGTAAGATCCCCCTCA
This sequence comes from Coregonus sp. 'balchen', assembly GCA_902810595.1. NCBI lineage: Eukaryota > Metazoa > Chordata > Actinopteri > Salmoniformes > Salmonidae > Coregonus > Coregonus sp. 'balchen'. The sequence goes on from LR778258.1 coordinate 42,608,038, forward strand.
ATCCACCCGCTCAGTGGGTGCGTCCCAAATTGCACCCTATTTCCTACAGAGTGCACTATGAGCTATGGGGCCCTGGTCAAAAGTAGTGCTCTACATAGGGCATAGGGTGCCATTTGGGACGGAGCCCCTAAGTCTCTCTCCGCTTGATGTGTCTGGTTAGGCGGTCTGTCTGTCTGTCTGGGCTTTTCTGTCTGTCTGTCTGGGCTTTTCTGTCTGTCTGTCTGGGCTTTTCTGTCTGTCTGTCTGGGCTTTTCTGTCTGTCTGTCTGGGCTTTTCTGTCTGTCTGTCTGTCTGGGCTTTTCTGTCTGTCTGTCTGGGCTTTTCTGTCTGTCTGTCTGGGCTTTTCTGTCTGTCTGTCTGTCTGGGCTTTTCTGTCTGTCTGTCTGGGCTTTTCTGTCTGTCTGGGCTTTTCTGTCCGTTGTCTGTCTGGGTTTTTCTGTCTGTCTGTCTGGTTTTTCTGTCTGTCTGTCTGGGTTTTTCTGTCTGTCTGGGTTTTTCTGTCTGTCTGTCTGGGTTTTTCTGTCTGTCTGGGTTTTTCTGTCTATATGTCTGTCTGGGTTTTTATATCTGTCTGTCTGGGTTTTTCTGTCTGTCTGGGTTGTTCTGTCATTATGTCTGTCTGTCTGTCTGTCTGTCAGTCTGTCTGAGTTTGGCTGTCATTCTGTCATTACCTTTCTACTTTCTTTCACAGAGGCGTTTTTTAAAGGGTTGATAGATGCAATTGATAGTGCCAATTAAATCAGACTTCATGCTCATTTTCTTACTGACTGTCTACTCAAAATGCAGCCAGAGAAAGCAGACAGACTATATTCTCTGTTCATGCTGTGCTGTGTAGAATACTTATGACACTTGCTTACTAATGTTTTACGAAACCTTATGTAGGCCTCATAAAGGCTAATGAAGGCTTCATTAAGGTTCACATTACACAGAGGAACCAGACAAAGATATCCACTCTCTCCATTAATATTTGCTAAATTAATTGAACATGTTGCCGATTCAATTATTCAAAATGACATCACTGGAATTAAAACCTTTAACGCAAACACACAAAAGCAAGTGACAGTTTGTTCAAAGTAAGAAACACCATTCTTATACTATCGAGATATTTCCAGGGTTCTCACCAAAGAATGTAAGAGGGGCGCTGCGCTGGCCACCTTGTGGACTGGCTGCACTATTTAAAAAAAAAATATATATAATTTTTTATATATACAGTACCAGTCAAATGTTTGGACACACATACTCATTCCAGGGTTTTTCTTTATTTTTACTATTTTCTAGTCATTTAGCAGACGCTCTTATCCAGAGCGACTTACAGGAACAATTAGAGTTAAGTGCCTTGCTCAAGGGCACATCGACAGATTTTTCACCTAGCCAGCTCGGGGATTAGAACCAGCGACCTATCGGTTACTGGCACAACGCTCTTAACCACTACACTACCTGCCGCACTGCATGTATTGAATACATCACAACTATGAAATAACACATATGGGCAGAAACTCAAACAGGAAGTACCCGTGCTAAGGACTATTCAACGCTGGTCTGACCGATCGGAATCCACGCTTCAAGATTGCATTGATCACGCGGACTGAGATATGTTACGGGTAGCTTCCAAAAATAATTTAGAAATATACACTGAAACGGTGACTGAGTTTATCAGGAAGTGTATAGGTGATTTTGTGCCCACTGTGACTTTTAAAACCTACCCTAACCAGAAACCGTGGATAGATGGCAGCATTCGCGCAAATCTGAAAGCGCGAACCACCGCATTCAACCATGGCAAGGTGACTGGGAATATGGCAGAATACAAACAGTGTAGCTACTCACTCCGCAAGGCAATTAAACTGGCAAAACATCAGTATAGAGACAAAGTGGAGTCGCAATTCAACGGCTCAGACACGGACTACAAAAGGAAAACCAGCCACGTCACCGACACCGACGTCTTGCTTCCAGACAAACTAAACACCTTCTTTGCCCGCTTTGAGGATAACACAGTGCCAGTGACGAGGCCCACTACCAAGGACTGTGGCCTCTCTTTCTCCATGGCCGACATTTAAGCATGTTAACCCCCGCAAAGCTGCCGGCCCAGACGGCATCCCTAGCAGCGTCCTCAGAGCATGCGCAGACCAGCTGGCTGGTGTGTTTACGGACATATTCAATCTCTCCCTTTCCCAGTCTGCTATTCCCACATGCTTCAAGATGGCCACCATTGTTCCTGTACCCAAGAAAGCAAAGGTAACTGAACTAAATGACTATCGCCCTATAGTACTAACCTCTGTCATCATGAAGTGCTTTGAGAGACTAGTCAAGGATCATATCACCTCTACCTTACCTGTCACCCTAGACCCACTCAAATTTGCATACCGCCCCAATAGATCCACAGACGATGTAATCTCCTCACACTGCACACTGCCCTATCCCATCTGGACAAGAGGAATCCAGTGAGGGAAAAAGTATTTGATCCCCTGCTGATTTTGTACGTTTGCCCACTGACAAAGAAATGATCAGTCTATAATTTTAATGGTAGGTTTATTTGAACAGTGAGAGACAGAATAACAACAACAAAAATCCAGAAAAATGCATTTTAGCAATCGCTCTTATCCAGAGTGTCTTACAGTTCGTGAGTGCATACTTCTTTTTTTTTAATACTGTTCCCCCGTGGGAAACGAACCCACAACCCTGGCGTTGCAAACGCCATGCTCTACCAACTGAGCTACATCCCTGCCGGCCATTCCCTCCCCTACCCTGGACCAATTGTGCGCCGCCCCATGGGTCTCCCGGTCGCGGCTGGCTACGACAGGGCCTGGATTCAAACCAGGATTTCTATTGGCACAGCTAACACTGCGATGCAGTGCCTTAGACCACTGCGCCACTCAGGAGTTAATGAGGGAAATAAGTATTTGACCCCACTGCAAAACATGACTTAGTACTTGGTGGCAAAACCCTTGTTGGCAATCACAGAGGTCAGACGTTTCTTGTAGTTGGCCACCAGGTTTGCACACATCTCAGGAGGGATTTTGTCCCACTCCTCTTTGCAGATCTTCTCCAAGTCATTAAGGTTTCGAGCCTGACGTTTGGCAACTCAAACCTTCAGCTCCCTCCACAGATTTTCTATGGGATTAAGGTCTGGAGACTGGCTAGGCCACTCCAGGACCTTAATGTGCTTCTTCTTGAGCCACTCCTTTGCTGCCTTGGCCGTGTAAACTTTTATTTTATTTTATTTTATTTTATTTTTATTTATTTTTATTTGGGGGGGGGTGGATCAGCTTAATATTGCAGATAGATTGTATCTTATATGAATGTAATTGTCTGCATCACTTCCAATCCCCCATGTTTTTTATATACATACTCCCCTTTATTACTTTTCAACCCCGCCATCCTTTCCCTACTTGGAGTAAATTAGTGAACAACAATGCCCAGGCCTCTACTTCCAGTCTATACTTACTATCTACACCTTATGGACACAGTTAATTTTACAATAATTCTAATATATATATATATATATACAGTGGGGAAAAAATGTACTTAGTCAGCCACCAATTGTGCAAGTTCTCCCACTTAAAAAGATGAGAGCGGCCTGTAATTTTCATCATAGCTACACCTCAACTATGACAGACAAATCGAGATTTTTTTTTCCAGAAAATCACATTGTAGGATTTATAATGAATTTATTTGCAAATTATGGTGGAAAATAAGTATTTGGTCACCTACAAACAAGCAAGATTTCTGGCTCTCACAGACCTGTAACTTCTTCTTTAAGAGGCTCCTCTGTCCTCCACTCGTTACCTGTATTAATGGCACCTGTTTGAACTTGTTATCAGTATAAAAGACACCTGTCCACAACCTCAAACTGTCACACTCCAAACTCCACTATGGCCAAGACCAAAGAGCTGTCAAAGGACACCAGAAACAAAATTGTAGACCTGCACCAGGCTGGGAAGACTGAATCTGCAATAGGTAAGCAGCTTGGTTTGAAGAAATCAACTGTGGGAGCAATTATTAGGAAATGGAAGACATACAAGACCACTGATAATCTCCCTCGATCTGGGGCTCCACGCAAGATCTCACCCCGTGGGCTCAAAATGATCACAAGAACGGTGAGCAAAAATCCCAGAACCACACGGGGGGACCTAGTGAATGACCTGCAGAGAGCTGGGACCAAAGTAACAAAGCCTACCATCAGTAACACACTACGCCGCCAGGGACTCAAATCCTGCAGTGCCAGACGTGTCCCCCTGCTTAAGCCAGTACATGTCCAGGCCCGTCTGAAGTTTGCTAGAGTGCATTTGGATGATCCAGAAGAGGATTGGGAGAATGTCATATGGTCAGATGAAACCAAAATATAACTTTTTGGTAAAAACTAAACTTGTCGTGTTTGGAGGACAAAGAATGCTGAGTTGCATCCAAAGAACACCATACCTACTGTGAAGCATGGGAGTGGAAACATCATGTTTTGGGGCTGTTTTTCTGCAAAGGGACCAGGACGACTGATCCGTGTAAAGGAAAGAATGAATGGGGCCATGTATCGTGAGATTTTGAGAAAAAAAAACCTTCCATCAGCCCGGGCAACGAAGGAGTGGCTTCGTAAGAAGCATTTCAAGGTCCTGGAGTGGCCTAGCCAGTCTCCAGATCTCAACCCCATAGAAAATCTTTGGAGGGAGTTGAAAGTCCGTGTTGCCCAGCGACAGCCCGAAAACATCACTGCTCTAGAGGAGATCTGCATGGAGGAATGGGCCAAAATACCTGCAACAGTGTGTGAAAACCTTGTGAAGACTTACAGAAACGTTTGACCTGTGTCATTGCCAACAAAGGGTATATAACAAAGTATTGAGAAACTTTTGTTATTGACCAAATACTTATTTTCCACCATAATTTGCAAATAAATTCATAAAAAATCCTACAATGTGATTTTCTGGAATTTTTTTCCTCATTTTGACTGTCATAGTTGACGTGTACCTATGATGAAAATTACAGGCCTCTCTCATCTTTTAAGTGGGAGAACCTGCACAATTGGTGGCTGACTAAATACTTTTTTCCCCCACTGTATATATATATATATATATATATATATATATATATATATATATATATATATTTTTGCTCCTGAACTTCTTCTACTCTCAACCTCTCCGATCATTTTCATGATGTCCATCCGGTTTGCTTCTATATGCCATATCTTTCTAACTGTGCTCTTTCCCAAAAGCTCCCAACATACAACCTATATACTTATTATGGACATAGTATGCTTACACTTATTAGCTATCTTGTTATTATTTGTTGTTATTTGTTATTAGTCCCATCCTTCAACTCTATTCAATACCTCCAATCTATCTCTTAACACCCATCCATATAGGATTTCTATTTTGCCATATATATTCAACCGTACTGTGATGTTTTACAAAAGGTTCTGAACCTTTCTAGTCTCATTGCTTCTACAGATTGTGAATTAAAAATAAACATTTTTGCTAAAAGTATTATTATATTATTGATCGATTGACTATGACTTTTCAGATCACCCAGTAATGCTAGCTGCAAGGTTAGCTCCAGGTAAATATTGCAATCCTTTAGCCATTCCTGGACCTGTGTCCAAAAAACAAGCTACAAATGGACCAGAACCAAAACAAATGTCTCTTCACAGCAAAATCTGCAGAGCTGGGAAGATTGTATCCCCCATATAAATAACATTCTATTGGTAGCAAGAATTTTATAAAATAATTTAATTGAAAGATTCTAATTTTTGAAACACTATGCCATGGGATCGGTACGTCAAAGATCTCTTCCCCAACTATTTTGCAATCTATATGGGACGGCTGTCAATCCTTTGGTCCTTAAGTGAAACTGATATACTTTTTTATTTATCACAGTTTTCCTTAACCAATTATGTTCTTTAATGGAAGGCCGACAGACAAATTCCTTACTTTCTCCCCCTTCCACTTTCCTCTTCCACTTTTGCGGTAAGGCTGCAATTATTTGGTTGTAATTTTGGGTAGAGCAGACATTTCCATATGTTTTTGTTAGCTGCATGTGCGACATAACTCCACCAGTCCTACCGATGATATCATTTACGAAGATTATACCTTTTTTAAACATTCTGTCAAAAAATAAAGGTTTTTTGTCAATTAGTATATTTTAATTTAACCACAATATTTGTTGCATTATTTGTTCTGTAATTTCTGGAGGATTAAATAGAAATTGCAACCAACTTTCTATGGCTTGTTTTAGAAAATAGTGATATTTGGGAGATGATTTCCTTTTCAAATAACTGCAAATGAGTTGTTGTAATCTGAATAAAGGGATAAAGGCCTTTCTTGAACATTGGGTGAAACAATCTTACTAATTTGCTTGAGAACCAGTTCGGATTTAAGTATAACTTTTGTATGACTGAAGCTTTTAGTGATAGGTCTAATGCTTTAATATTTAATAATTTCTGTCCTCTGAATTCATATTCATTATGTAAATATGCCCTTTTAATTTTGTCTGCCTGTTTAATTTTTTTTCTCATATAATTTAAAAAACTGTTCGCTAGGCATAGGCAAGACCATAAGCAAATAGGTAAACTGGGATAATACTAAAGAGTTAATCAGGGTGATTTTTCCACAAATTGACAGGTATTTTCCTTACCATGGTAGTAAGATCTTATCTATTTTAGCTAACTTTCTATTAAAATGTATTGAAGTGAGATCATTTATTTCCTTTGGGATATGTATTCCGAGTATATCCACATCACCATCAGACCATTTTATTGGTAAACTACATGGTAATGTAAAAAATTGTATTTTTTAGTGATCCAATACATAATATAGTACATTTGGCATAATTTGGTTGTAATCCAGAGAGGTTAGAAAATGTATCTAGATCCTCTATGAGGCTGTGGAGGGATTCTAGTTGTGGGATTTAAAAGAAAACATTAATCATCAGCGTACAATGACACCTTTGTTTTTAAGCCCTGGATTTCTAATCCTCTGATATTATTATTGGATCTGATTTTAATAGCTAACATCTCGGCCACAATAAATAGATATGCCGATAGTGGACAACCTTGTTTCACTCCTCTTGACAGTTTAAAACTTTCTGAGAAATAGCCATTATTTACTATTTTACACCTAGTGTTACTATACATGATTTTGACCCATTTTATACGAGATTCTCCAAAATTGAAATGCTCCAGGCATTTATATATAAACCTCAGTCGAACTTTATCAAATGCCTTTTCGAAGTCTGCTATGAATAGCAGGCCTGGTTTCCCATATTTTCCATAATGTTCTATTGTTTCCAATACTTGCCTTATATTATCTCCAATGTATCTTCCATGTAAAAAACCTGTCTGATTAGAATGAATAATATCCGACAATACCGTTTTAATTATATGCGCTATACATTTTGCTAGGATTTTTGCATCACAACACTGAAGTGTAAGGGGCCTCCAATTTTGTAAATGGACTGGATCTTTATATTTTCCACTTGTATCCTGTTTCAGTAATAATGAGATCAGACCTTCTTCTTGAGTGTCAGATAATCTACCATTTACATAGGAGTGGTTAAAACATGCTAATAATGGTCCTCTTAGTATATCAAAAAAGGTTTGGTATACCTCGACTGGTATGCCATCCAACCCTGGTGTTTTCCCAGACTTAAAGTCTTTAATTGCATCCAGAAGTTCCTCCTCTGTAATTTCACCTTCACATGAGTCTTTCTGTGTGGCTGTTAATTTGACATTATGAATATAAAAAAAATCTCTACAATTAGCTTCAGTTAGAGGAGATGGAGGTGACTGAAAATAAGTACTTTGTGTCTTCCTTCAAAATATCATTTGGTGAATTATGGGTGACTCCGTCAATTGTAACCAGTTTCATTAAGTTCTTTTTGGTAGCATTCCTATGTTGAAGATTAAAAATAATTTTGGTGCATTTTTCCCCATATTCCATCCAGTTTGCTTGATTTTTATAATATATTACACTTGATCTTTCTTGAATAAGATTCTCCATTTCTTTTTGTTTTTCCTCTAATTTATTCTGAGCTTCTATGTTACAGTTTTTATTGCCATCTATCTGTTCTGTTAGACTTTCTATTTCCTTTCTTATATAAACTATTTTGACCTGAATTGCATGGCCTCTAAAGGCACATTTAAAGGTGTCCCATACAATAAGAGAATTCGCTGTACCTACAGTGGGGAAAAAAAGTATTTAGTCAGCCACCAATTGTGCAAGTTCTCCCACTTAAAACGATGAGAGAGGCCTGTAATTTTCATCTTAGGTACATATCAACTATGACAGACAAATTGAGAAAGAAAATTCCAGAAAATCACATTGAGGGATTTTTTAAGAATTTATTTGCAAATTATGGTGGAAAATAAGTATTTGGTCAATAACAAAAGGTTCTCAATACTTTGTTATATACCCTTTGTTGGCAATGACACAGGTCAAACGTTTTCTGTAAGTCTTCACAAGGTTTTCACACACTGTTGCTGGTATTTTGGCCCATTCCTCCATGCAGATCTCCTCTAGAGCAGTGATGTTTTGGGGCTGTCGCTGGGCAACACGGACTCTCAACTCCCTCCAAAGATTTTCTATGGGGTTGAGATCTGGAGACTGGCTAGGCCACTCCAGGACCTTGAAATGCTTCTTACAAAGCCACTCCTTCGTTGCCCGGGCGGTGTGTTTGGGATCATTGTCATGCTGAAAGACCCAGCCACGTTTCATCTTCAATGCCCTTGCTGATGGAAGGAGGTTTTCACTCAAAATCTCACGATACATGGCCCCATTAATTCTTTCCTTTACACGGATCAGTCGTCCTGGTCCCTTTGCAGAAAAACAGCCCCAAAGCATGATGTTTCCACCCCCATGCTTCACAGTAGGTATGGTGTTCTTTGGATGCAACTCAGCAACTCAGCATTCTTTGTCCTCCAAACACGACGAGTTGAGTTTTTACCAAAAAGTTCTATTTTGGTTTCATCTGACCATATGACATTCTCCCAATCCTCTTCTGGATCATCCAAATGCACTCTAGCAAACTTCAGACGGGCCTGGACATGTACTGGCTTAAGCATGGGGACACATCTGGCACTGCAGGATTTGAGTCCCTGGCGGCGTAGTGTGTTACTGATGGTAGGCTTTGTTACTTTGGTCTCAGCTCTCTGCAGGTCATTCACTAGGTCCCCCCATGTGGTTCTGGGATTTTTGCTCACCGTTCTTGTGATCATTTCGAGCCCACGGGGTGAGATCTTGCGTGGAGCCCCAGATCGAGGGAGATTATCAGTGGTCTTGTATGTCTTCCATTTCCTAATAATTGCTCCCACAGTTGATTTCTTCAAACCAAGCTGCTTACCTATTGCAGATTCAGTCTTCCCAGCCTGGTGCAGGTCTACAATTTTGTTTCTGGTGTCCTTTGACAGCTCTTTGGTCTTGGCCATAGTGGAGTTTGGAGTGTGACTGTTTGAGGTTGTGGACAGGTGTCTTTTATACTGATAACAAGTTCAAACAGGTGCCATTAATACAGGTAATGAGTGGAGGACAGAGGAGCCTCTTAAAGAAGAAGTTACAGGTCTGTGAGAGCCAGAAATCCTGCTTGTTTGTAGGTGACCATATACTTATGTTCCACCATAATTTGCAAATAAATTCATAAAAAATCCTACAATGTGATTTTCTGGATTTTTCTCTCTCAATTTGTCTGTCATAGTTGACGTGTACCTATGATGAAAATTACAGGCCTCTCTCATCTTTTTAAGTGGGAGAACTTGCACAATTGGTGGCTCACTAAATACTTTTTCCCCCACTGCATCTACATAACTATTTTTAAAAAAATTATGCATATCCTATTTTTTTTCCACGGATCCTGCAGGATTTCAGTCCTTCACGGCGTAGTCTGTTACCAATTGTTTTCTTGGAGACTATGGTCTCAGCTGCCTTGAGATCATTGACAAGATCCTCCTGTGTAGTTCTGGGCTGATTCCTCACAGTTCTCATGATTATTGCAACTCCATGAGGTGATATCTTGCATGGAGCCCCAGGCCGAGGGAGATTGACAGGTCTTTTGTGTTTCTTCCATGAACCATTCTCACCAAGCTGCTTGGCGAAGGTCTTGTAGCCAATTCCATCCTTGTGTAGGTCTACAATCTTGTCCCTGACATCCTTGGAGAGCTCTTTGGTCTTGGCCATGGTGGAGAGTTTGGAATCTGATTGATTGATTGCTTCTGTGGACAGGTGTCTTTTATACAGGTAACAAGCTGTTACCTGTATAAAAGACACCTGGGAGCCAGACATATTTCTGATTGAGAGGGGGTCAAATACTTATTTCCCCCATTAAAATGCAAATCAATTCATAACATTTTTGACATGCGTTTTTCTGGATTTGTTTGTTGTTATTCTGTCTCTCACTGTTCAAATAAACCTACCATTAAAATTATAGACTGATCATTTCTTTGTCAGTCAAATGTACAAAATCAGCAGGGGATCAAATACTTTTTTCCCTCACTGTATATATTCTTAAATCTCATTCCTTACTAGTTTTGTGTGTATTGGGTATATGTTGTGAAATTGTTAGATATTACTTGTTACTGCACTGTCGGAGCTAGAAGCTACACCCACTATAACATCTGCTAAGATTTGATTTGATTTGATTTGAGCTTGCTCTCAGGACCGTCACAGGAATGGAAGACCCAGAGTCCTCTGCTGCAGAGGATAAGTTCATTAGAGTTACCAGCCTCAGAAATCGGCAGTTAACTGCAACTCAGATTGCAGCCCAAATAAATGCTTCACAGAGTTCAAGTAACAGACACATCTCAACATCAACTGTTCAGAGGAGACTGTGTGAATCAGGTCTTAATGGTCGAATTGCTGCAAAGAAACCACTACTAAAGGACACCAATAAGAAGAAGAGACTTGCTTGGGCCAAGAAACACGAGCAATCGACTTTAGACCAGTGGAAATATGTTATTTGGTCTGATGAGTCCAAATGTGCGATTTTTGTTTCCAACCGCCGTGTCATTGTGAGACGCAGAGTAGGTGAACGGATGATCTCTGCATGTGTGGTTCCCACCATGAAGCATGGAGGAGGAGGTGTGCAAAGCTGTCATCAAGGCAAAGGGTGGCTACTTTGAAGAATCTAAAATATGAAATATATTTTGATTTGTTTAATATTATGTTGGTTACTACATGATTCCATATGTGTTATTTCATAGTTTTGAAGTCTTCACTATTATTATACAATGTAGAAAATATATATATATTTTTATACATCTAATAGTAAAAAAAGAACTCTTGAATGAGTAGGTGTGTCCAAACTTTTCACTGGTACTGTTAGATGTAAATCTTTTTTTGTTGCTTTTTTACATGATTTGTTATCACTTATGGCACCACAACCTAATTTAGCATGTTTTGCTCTAGATTGCAGGACATGGCAGTTACAGGTGTTAAAAAACGTAAAAATCTGTCCTGTCTAAGCTGGAGTAGGGGTTCTGTCTAAGCTGGAGTAGGGGTTCTGTCTAAGCTGGAGTAGGAGTTCTGTCCAAGCTGGAGTAGGGGTTCTGTCCAAGCTGGAGTAGGGGTTCTGTCTAAGCTGGAGTAGGAGTTCTGTCTAAGCTGGAGTAGGGGTTCTGTCCAAGCTGGAGTAGGGGTTCTGTCCAAGCTGGAGTAGGGGTTCTGTCTAAGCTGGAGTAGGGGTTCTGTCCAAGCTGGAGTAGGGGTTCTGTCCAAGCTGGAGTAGGGGTTCTGTCTAAGCTGGAGTAGGAGTTCTGTCTAAGCTGGAGTAGGGGTTCTGTCCAAGCTGGAGTAGGGGTTCTGTCTAAGCTGGAGTAGGGGTTCTGTCCAAGCTGGAGTAGGGGTTCTGTCTAAGCTGGAGTAGGGGTTATGTCCAAGCTGGAGTAGGGGTTCTGTCCAAGCTGGAGTAGGAGTTCTGTCTAAGCTGGAGTAGGAGTTCTGTCCAAGCTGGAGTAGGAGTTATGCTAAGCTATATGGACTTGTTTTAAGAAGGTCATACCAAGGATCATTTCGCTATTTGATTTATAATTTTTAGACCCTTTGAAGTATAAAAAATATATATAGAAAATAATGTTTTGATAAAAAAATATGTTTTGGCCTTACTGTTATTAGCCCTTACAAACTCATTAAATAACATATTCACTACATGGAACAAAAGATAGCTACAAAGAAATATAAAAAAAAATTGTTCTGAAGTGTCTCTCCTATATCTGAGAGATATAAGAAAGATCAGTAAACATTTGCATGTTTTATTTGCATATATTTAACCCGATATTTTTATAATTAAACAGTCTCCATATATACTTCCATTAATTTTTTCAACTGGTACCGGGGGACATTCAGTCTTGTGAGGCCTGTGGGGAACCTAGAGCAAAACAACTGACATGTACATGTTTGTGAAAGTCTCACCTTTGCACAGATGGGTCATAATAGTATGTATCCCAAACGGTTCGGAAGCAACAAACAGAAGTTGGCACATTGGCTGTACTGACTTCAGACGAGTCTCCAGACTACTACACACTACAGAAAAATGGAGAGCCAATGTGCCGTGTCTCATCTTTCCATAGAGGGGTCATAATAGTTTGTAGGCCAAACCGTTCGGACGCTACAGACGATTTTGTGAGAAGACCGATTTTTAGCTACAGAGCTACACTACATGACCAAAAGTATGTGGACACCTGCTCGTCGAAAATCTCATTCCAAAATCATGGGCATTAATATGGATTAGGTCCCCCTTTTCCTGTAATAACAGCCTCCACTCTTCTGGGAAGGCTTTCCACTAGATGTTGGAACATTGCTGCGGGGACTTGCTTCCATTAAGCTACAAGAGCACTAGTGAGGTCGGGCAATGATGTTGGGCGATTAGGCCTGGCTCGCAGTCGGTGTTCCAGTTCATCCCAAAGGTGTTTGATGGGGTTGAGTTCAGGGCTCTGTGCAGGCCAGACAAGTTCTTCCACACCGATCTCGACAAACCATTTCTGTATGAAAAAAGAAAGGGCCTTCCCCAAAACTGTTGCCACAAAGTTGGAAGCACAGAATCGTCTATAATTGTATTGTATCTGTAGCGTTAAGATTTATCTTCACTGGAACTAAGGGGCCTAGCCCGAACCATGAAAAACAGGCCCAGACCATTATTCCTCCTCCACCAAACTTTACAGTTGGCACTATGCATTGGGGCAGGTAGCGTTCTCCTGGCATCCGCCAAACCCAGATTCGTCCATTGGACTGCCAGATGGTGAAGCGTGATTCATCTCTCCAGAAAATGCGTTTCCACTGCTCCAGAGTCCAATGGCGGAGAGTTTTACACCACTCCAGCCAACGCTTGGCATTGCGCATGGTAATCTTAGGCTTTTCATGAAGCTCCCGGACGATCAGCTTCCAGAGGCAGTTTGGAACTCGGTAGTGAATGTTGCAACCGAGGACAGACAATTTCTGCCCGCTACGCGCTTCATGACTTGGCGGTCCCGTTCTGTGAGCTTGTCTGGTATACCACTTAGCGGCTGAGCTGTTCCTCAATTGGGTAACCAGTACTCTGTACTCTAAAACCTCTTTACCCTGTTCCTCAATGGGGTAACCAGTACTCTGTACTCTAAAACCTCTTTACCCTGTTCCTCAATGGGGTAACCAGTACTCTGTACTCTAAAACCTCTTTACCCTGTTCCTCAATTGGGTAACCAGTACTCTGTACTCTAAACCCCTATTTTCCCCGTTCCAAAATGGCGTAACCAGTACTCTGTACTCTAAACCCCTCTTTACCCTGTTCCCCAACTGTGTAACCAGTACTCTGTACTCAAAATCCTCTTTACCCTGTTCCTCAATGGCGTAATCAAATAAAATTGTATTTGTCACATGCATCGAATACAACAGGTGTGGACCTTACAGTGAAGTGCTTACTTACAAGCCCTTAACCAACAATGCAGTTTTAAGAAAGAATACCAAATAAAATCACACAAAAATACAAAATAAAATAAAACAAAATAAAAGTAACAAATAATTAAAGAGCAGCAGTTGTCACGCCCTGGCTCTGGGGACTCTGGCCCTGGCTCTGGGGATTTTCATTGTTTAGTTTTCTATGTTTTTGTTCTAGATCGTGTTGATCTATGTTGGCTGTAGCTCGTTATCTCTGATTGGGGACCATACTTAGGCAGCCTGTTGGCACCAGTTAGTTGGTGGGATCTTGATCCGTAAAGGTTTGGTGTGTGTAACCTCAGGACTTCACGTATCGTTTCGTTTTGTTGTTTTGTTCGTGTGTTGTGTATCATTAAGTATGTACGCTTATCACGCTGCGCCTTGGTTCCACGAGTCATCAGTCAACGTGCGTGACAGAAGATCCCACCTAAAGAGGACCAAGCAGCATGTCCAGGAACAGACAGCCTGGACTTGGGAGGAGATCCTGGACAGGAAGGGATCCTGGACTTGGGAAGCGATTCAGTCCGGAATGGATCGCCGTCCTTGGGAGGAGACTGTGGAGGCGCGCTACAGAGAGGAGCAGCGGCATCGCAGAGGGTACCGGCCCGAGGAGGAAGCCCGAGAGACAGCCCCAATAATTTTTTTGGGGGGGGCTAAAAGGGTGGTTGGCAGAGCCTAGAGTTAGAGCAGAGCCAACTCCCCGTACTCAGGCTGGGAAGCGTGAGACTGGGCAGGCTCCGTGTTATGCGGAGCCACGTACTGTGCCGCGAGTGTTCCGGCACAGTCCTGTACGTCCGGTGCTAGCACCACGCACGTGTCGTGCTAAGATGGGCATGCAGCCAGGACGGGGTGTGCCGGCTCAACGCTCGTGGCCTCCAGTACGCCTCCTCGGTCCCGTATATCCTGCGCCAGTGCCACGTGCTGTAGCGCCAGTACGAGTGCACAGCCCTGTACGTCCTGTGCTGATGCCTCACACATATTGTGTGGAAATAGGCATTCAGCCAGGACGGGTTGTGTCAGCTCTCTGCTCCAGACCTCCAGTCCGCCTCCACAGTCCGGCCCGGCCCGTTCCAGCTCCCCGCACCAAGACAGTGGTGCGTGTTCCCTGTCCAGCCCGGCCTGTTCCTGCTCCCCGCACCAAGCCAGTGGAGCATGTTCCCAGTTCAGCCCGGCCTTTTCCTGTCGCGCGCACCAAGCCAGTGGTGCGCGTCGTAAGCCCGGTCCGGCCTGTTACTGCTCCCCGCACCAAACCAGTGGTGCGTGTTCCCAGTCCAGCCCGGCCTGGTCCTGCTCCCCGCACCAAGCCAGTGGTGCGCGTCGTCAGCCCGGTCCGGCCCGTTCCTGCTCCCCGCACCAAGCCAGTGGTGTGCGTTGTCAGCCCAGTCCTGCCCGTTCCTGCTCCCCGCACCAAGCCAGTGGTGCGCGTCGTCAGCCCGGTCCGGCCCGTTCCTGCTCCCCGCGCCAAGCCAGTGGTGCGTGTGTCCAGTCCGGCATGGCCCGTGCTTGTTCCACCGGTGCCTGGTCTGGCACTGGTCAGCTGCTCCACTCTGGAGTCAGAGCAATCCGCTCCACCGGTGTCCAGTCCAGCTCCGGCCAGCGGCTCCAGTCCGGAGCCGGTAAGGTTTGGTCCACCGTCGTCGGGTCCAGCTCCAGTCAGCGGGGCCAGACCAGACCAGGGGCGCAACGGGGAGGTGGAGAAAAGGTGGTGGTCATGCCCGGAGCCGGATCCGCCTCCGAGGCGGAATACCCACCCGGCCCCTACCCTCTTGTGTTTGTGTGGCGCGGTCGCAGTCCGCGCCTTTGGGGGGGGGTACTGTCACGCCCTGGCTCTGGGGACTCTTAAATGTTGAGCCAGGGTGTGGATTTTCATTGTTTAGTTTTCTATGTTTTTGTTCTAGATCGTGTTGATCTATGTTGGCCAGGGTGGTTCCCAATCAGAGACAGCGGTAGCTCGTTGTCTCTGATTGGGGACCATACTTAGGCAGCCTGTTGGCACCAGTTAGTTGGTGGGATCTTGATCCGTAAAGGTTTGGTGTGTGTAACCTCAGGACTTCACGTATCGTTTCGTTTTGTTGTTTTGTTCGTGTGTTGTGTATCATTAAGTATGTACGCTTATCACGCTGCGCCTTGGTTCCACGAGTCATCAGTCAACGTGCGTGACAGCAGTAAAAATAACAATAGCGAGGCTATATACAGGGGGGTACCGGTACCGAGTCAATGTGCGGGGGCACCGGTTATTCAAGGTAATTGAGGTAATATGTACATGTAGGTTGAGTTATTAAAGTGACTGCATAGATAATAACAGAGAGTAGCAGCAGCAACGTAAAAAGGGGGTGGGGGGGCAATGCAAATAGTCTGGGTAGCCATTTGATTAGATGTTCAGGAGTCTTATGGCTTGTGGGAAGAAGCTGTTTAGAAGCCTTTTGGACCTAGACTTGGCACTCCGGTACCGCTTGCCGTGCAGTAGCAGTCTATGACTAGGGTGGCTGGAGTCTTTGACAATTTTTAGGGCCTTCCTCTGACACCGCCTGGCATAGAGGTCCTGGATGGCAGGAAGCTTGGCCCCAGTGATGTACTGGGCCGTACGCACTACCCTCTGTAGTTACTTGCGGTCGGTGGCCGAGCAGTTGCCATACCAGGCAGTGATGCAACCAGTCAGGATGCTCTCGATGATGCAGCTGTAGAACCTTTTTGAGGATCTGAGGACCCATGACAAAACTTTTCAGTCTCCTTTGAAGGAATAGGCTTTGTCGTGCCCTCTTCACGACTGTCTTGGTGTGCTTGGACCACGTTAGTTTGTTGGTGATGTGGATAACAAGGAACTTGAAGCTCTCAACCTGTTCCACTAAAGCCCCGTCGATGAGAATGGGGGCGTGCTCAGTCCTCATCTTTTTCCTGTAGTCCACAATAATCTCCTTTGTCTTGATCACGTTGAGGGAGAAGTTGTTGTCCTGGCACCACATGGCCAGGTCTCTGACCTCCTCCCTATAGGCTGTTTCGTCGTTGTCGGTGATCAGTCCTACCACTGTTGTGTCAATAGTAAACTTAATGATGGTGTTGGAGTCATGCCTGGCCATGCAGTCATGGGTGAACAGGGAGTACAGGAGGGGACTGAGCATGCACCCCTGAGGGGCCCCCGTGTTGAGGATCAGCTTGGCGGATGTGTTGTTACCTACCCTTACCACCTGGGGGCGGCCCGTCAGGAAGTCCAGGATCCAGTTGCAGAGGGAGGTGTTTAGTCCCAGGGTCCTTAGCTTAGTGATGAGCTTAGAGGGCACTATGGTGTTGAATGCTGAGCTGTAGTCAATGAATAGCATTCTCACATAGGTGTTCCTTTTGTCCAGGTGTGAAAGGGCAGTGTGGAGCGCAATAGAGATTGCATCATCTGTGGATCTGTTGGGGCGGTATGCAAATTGGAGTGGGTCTAGGGTTTCTGGGATAATGGTGTTGATGTGAGCCATGACCAGCCTTTCAAAGCACTTCATGGCTACAGACGTCAGTGCTACGGGTCGGTAGTCATTTAGGCAGGTTATCTTAGTGTTCTTGGGCACAGGAACTATGGTGGTCTACTTGAAACATGTTGGTATTACAGACTCAGTCAGGGACATGTTGAAAATGTCAGTGAAGACACTTGCCAGTTGGTCAGTGCATGCTCGGAGTTCACATCCTGGTAATCCATCTGGCCCTGCGGGCTTGTGAATGTTGACCTGTTTTAAGGTCTTACTCACATCGGCTACGGAGAGCGTGATCACACAGTCGTCCGGAACAGCTGATGCTCTCATGCATGTTTCAGTGTTACTTGCCTCGAAGCGAGCATAGAAGTAATTTAGCCCGTCTGGTAGGCTCGTGTCACTGGGCAGCTCGCGGCTGTGCTTCCCTTTATAGTCTGTAATAGTTTGCAAGCTCTGCCACATCCGACGAGCGTCGGAGCCGGTGTAGTACGATTCGATCTTAGTCCTGTACTGACGCTTTGCCTGTTTGATGGTTCGTCGGAGGGCATAGCGGGATTTCTTATAAGCTTCCGGGTTAGAGTCCCGCTCCGTGAAAGCGGCAGGTCTACCCTTTAGCTCAGTGCGGATGTTGCCTGTAATCCATGGCTTCTGGTTGGGGTATGTACGTACAGTCACTGATTGATGAAGCCAGTGACTGATGTGGTGTACTCCTCAATGCCATTGGAAGAATCCCGGAACATATTCCAGTCTGTGTTAGCAAGACAGTCCTGTAGCTTAGCATCTGCTTCATCTGACCACTTTTTTATTGACCGAGTCACTGGGCTTATAATTATGGTCAGATTTGCCAAATGGAAGGCGATTGAGAGCTTTGTACGCGTCTCTGTGTGTGGAGTAAAGGTGGTCTAGACTCTTAATATATATTAACCCTGTTCCTCAATGGTGTAACCAGTACTCTTTACTCTAAATATATATTAACCCTGTTCCTCAATGTTGTAACCAGTTATCTTTACTCTAAATATATATTAACCCTGTTCCTCAATGTTGTAACCAGTACTCTTTACTCTAAATATATATTAACCCTGTTCCTCAATGGTGTAACCAGTACTCTGTACTCTAAATCCCTCTTTACCCTCTTCCCCAATGATGTAACCAGTACTCTGTACTCTAAATCCCTCTTTACCCTGTTCCCCAATGGTGTAACCAGTACTCTGTACTCTAAATATATATTAACCCTGTTGCTCAATGGTGTAACCAGTACTCTTTACTCTAAATATATATTAACCCTGTTCCTCAATGACGTAACCAGTACTCTTTACTCTAAATATATATTAACCCTGTTCCTCAATGACGTAACCAGTTATCCCAACTCCAAACCCCTATTTACCCTCTTCCCCAATGGCGTAACCAGTACTCTCAACTCTGAGTGGCGCAGTGGTCTAAGGCACTGTATCGCAGTGTTAACTGTGCCACTAGAGATCCTGGTTCGTATCCAGGCTCTGTCGCAGCCGGCCGCGACCGGGAGACTCATGGGCGGGGCACAATTGGCCCAGCGTCGTCCAGGGTAGGGAAGGGAATGGCCGGCAGGGATGTAGCTCAGTTGATAGAGCATGGCGTTTGCAACGCCAGGGTTGTGGGTTTGATTCCCATGGGGGGCCAGTATAAAAAAAAAAGATGTATTCACTAACTGTAAGTCGCTCTGGATAAGAGCGTCTGCTAAATGACTAAAATGTAAATGTAAAATCCCTCTTTACGCTGTTCCCCAATGGTGTAACTAGTGCTTCCAACTCTAAAACCACTTTTTACCCTCTTCCACAATGGCGTAACCAGTACTCTCAACTCTAAAATCCCTCTTTACCCTGTTCCCCAATGGCGTAACTAGTGCTTCCAATTCTAAAACCACTTTTTACCCTGTTCCCCAAAGGCGTAACCAGTACTCTGTAGTCTAAAACCCCTTTTACCCTCTTCCCCATTGGTGTAACCAGTACTCTGTAGTACTCTAAAACACTTTTTACCCTGTTCCCCAACTGTGTAACCAGTACTCTGTAGTCTAAAAAACCCTTTACCCTGTTCCCCAATGGTGTAACCAGTACTCTGTAGTCTAAAACACCATTTACCCTGTTCCCCAATGGCTTAACCAGTACTCTGTCCTCTAAACCCTGTTCCTAAGTGGTGTAAACCCCTCTTTGCCCTGTTTTCCAATGGTGTAACCAGTACTCTGTAGTACTATACATAGAAAATGGCCTTCCCCAAACTGTTGCCTCAATTTTGGAAGCAGAGAATCATCTAGAATGTCATTCTATGCTGTAGCGTTAAGATATCCCTTCGCTGGAACTAAGGGGCCTAGCCTGAATCATGAAAAACAGCCCCAGACCATTATTCCTCCTCCACCAATTTGGCACTATGCATTTTGGAATTCTGCGGTCTCCTAGCATTCGCAAAACCCAGATTAGTCTAGGAACACAAGCATTTCGCTACACCTGCAATAACATCTGCTGAATACAGTATGTGTATGCGACCAATAAAATTGGATTTGATTTGAAGCGTGATTCATCACTCTAGAGAACTCTTTTCCACTGCTCCAGAGTCCAATGACAGCGAGCATTACAGCCATGGAAACCCATTTCATGAAGCTCCCGACTAACAGTTATTGTGCTGACGTTGCTTCAAGAGGCAGTTTGGAACTCAGTAGTTAGTGTTGCAACCAAGGACAGAATATTTGTATGAGCTTCAGCACTCGGCGGTCCCGTTCTGTGAGCTTGTGTAGCCTACCACTTCGCGGCTGAGCCGTTGTTGCTCCTAGAATTTTGCCACTTCACAATAACAGCACTTACAGTTGACTGGAGCCGCTCTAGCAGGGCAGAAATGTGACGATCTGACTTGTTGGAAAGGTGGAATCCTATGACGGTGCCACGTTGAAAATCACTGAGCTCTTCAGGAAGGCCATTCTACTGCCAATGATTGTCTATGGAGATTTCATGGCTGTGTGCTCGATTATATATACCTGTCAGCAACGGGTATAGCTGAAATAGCCAAATCCACATATTTTAAGGAGTGTCCACATACTTTTGGATATATACAGTGGCTTGCGAAAGTATTCACCCCCTTGGCATTTTTCCTATTTTGTTGCCTTACAACCTGGAATTAAATTGGATTTTGGGGGGGGTTGTATCATTTGATTTACACAACATGACTACTACTTTGAAGATGAAAAATATTTTTTATTGTGAAACAAACAAGAAATAAGACAAAAAAAAACAGAAAACTTGAGCGTGCATAACTATTCACCCCCCAAAGTCAATACTTTGTAGAGCCACCTTTTACAGCAATTACAGCTTCAAGTCTCTTGGGGTATGTCTCTATAAGCTTGGCACATCTAACCACTGGGATTTTTGCCCATTCTTCAAGGCAAAACTGCTCCAGCTCCTTGAAGTTGGATGGGTTCCGCTGGTGTACAGCAATCTTGAAGTCATACCACAGATTATCAATTGGATTGAGGTCTGGGCTTTGACTAGGCCATTCCAAGACATTTACATGTTTCCCCTTAAACCACTCGATTGTTGCTTTAGCAGTATGCTTAGGGTCATTGTCCTGCTGGAAGGTGAACCTCCGTCCCAGTCTCAAATCTCTGGAAGACTGAAACAGGTTTCCCTCAAGAATTTCCCTGTATTTAGCACCATCCATCATTCCTTCAATTCTGACCAGTTTTCCAGTCCCTGCCGATGAAAAACATCCCCACAGCATGATGCTGCCACCGCCATGCTTCAGTGTGGGGATGGTGTTCTCGGAGTGATGAGAGGTGTTGGGTTTGCGCCAGACATAGCGTTTTCCTTGATGGCCAAAAAGCTCAATTTTAGTCTCATCTGACCAGAGTACCTTCTTCCATATGTTTGTGGAGTCTCCCACATGCCTTTTGGCGAACACCAAACGTGTTTGCTTATTTTTTTCTTTATGCAATGGCTTTTTTTCTGGCCACTCTTCCGTAAAGCCCAGCTCTGTGGAGTGTACGGCTTAAAGTGGTCCTATGGACAGATACTCCAATCTCCGCTGTGGAACTTTGCAGCTCCTTCAGGGTTATCTTTGGTCTCTTTATAATAATAAATAATAACATGCCATTTAGCAGATGCTTTTATCCAAACCGACTTACAGTCATGCGTGCATACATTTTTGTGTATGGGTGGTCCCGGGGATCAAACCCACTACCTTGGCGTTACAAGCGCTGTGCTCTACCAGCTGAGCTACAGAGGACCACATCTTTGTTGCCTCTCTGATTAATGCCCTCCTTGCCTGGTCCGTGAGTTTTGGTGGGCAGCCCTCTCTTGGCAGTT
>LR778258.1:42629794-42692294 GCA_902810595.1 Coregonus sp. 'balchen'
GTGTTTGAGGAAAGCCTTAAACCTATGTAAGGAAAAAAGAGGGGGTTTTTAACCTTTACGGGACGTCATAACGGGACGGTGAGCTAACAGCGCAATGTGATAGCATGAGTTGTAAGTAACGCAACCTTCCAGGCTAGACATGTCTTATATGGGCAGAAAGCTTAAATTCTTGTTAATCTAATTGCACTGTCCAATTTACAGTAGCTATTACAGTGAAACAATCACGGCAAATGGTTTGATACATTCACATCTGAAGGTAAATAATGTACTTATATTCAGTAATCTTGCTCTGATTTGTCATCCTAAGGGTCCCAGAGATAAAATGTAGCATAGTTTTGTTTGATAAATTCAATTTTTATATTCAAATGTAGGGATCTGGGTTATACAGTTTGAACCCCTGCTGTCTCTGGCTCCACACCCACCCTGCCCGGTCCATCTAGATGTGTGAAAGTTAGTGTATAAGCTAATGATCCATCATGTATGACATTCCTGGGAGTGTGTAAACTTACATTTTGTATTACCATATCATTTTTGTATGTTCTCTATAGTTATGTACTTGAAAATGTATAAATTGACCAATTCGGCACATTTGGGCAGACTTCATACAAAATAGTCCAGTATTGCAACGCTTCACTGGATCAATCTGAAACTTTGCACACACACTGCTGCCATCTAGTGGCCAAAATCGAAATGGCGCCTAAACTGCAATATTATATTGTGGCCTTTCTCTTGCATTTCAAAGATGATGGAACAAAAAAAATAAATAGAAAACACATGTTTTTTTGTTTGTATTATCTTTTACCAGATCTAATGTGTTATATTCTCCTACATGAATTTCACATTTCCACATACTTCAAAGTGTTTCCTTTCAAATGGTATCAAGAATATGCATATCCTTGCTTCAGGTCCTGAGCTACAGGCAGTTAGATTTGGGTATGTCATTTTAGGCGAAAATTTAAAAAAAGGGTCCAATCCTTAAGAGGTTAATGGCAGCCTCTCTAACATAAACCAAGTAGAGTTTGGTATTCCTCAAGGCAGCTGTCTTGGCCCTTTACTGTTTTCAATTTCTACTAATGGCCTACGACTAGCTTTAAATTAAGCCTGTGTTTCTATGTATGCTGATGACTCAACATTATAGCCTAGACATCAGCTACAACAGCAAGTGAAATTACTGCAACCCTTACCAAAGAGCTGCATTACATTTTAGAATGTGTGGCTAAGCTAATCTTAAATATATCAAAAACTAAAAGCATTGTATTTGGGACAAATCGTTAGTTAAACCCTAAACCTCATCTAAATCTAGTAATGAATCATGTGGAAATGGAGCAAGTTGAGGGGACTAAACTGTTTGGTGTAACTCTGGATTGTAAACTGTCATGGTCAAAACATATTGATACAATGGTAGCTAAAATGGGGAGAGGTCTGTCCATAATAAAGCACTTCTCTGCTTTCTTGACATCGCTATCAACAAAACATGTCCTACAGGCCCTGGTTTTGTCGCACTTGGACTACTGCCCAGTCATATGGTCAAATGCCACAAAGAAGGACAAAGGCAAATTACAGTTGGCCTAGAACAGAGCACCACGGCTGGCCCTTAAATGTACACAGAGGGCTAATATCAACAACATATCAATCTCTCCTGGCTCAAAATGTGAGAGGTATTGACGTGTTTAAAGTACCGAACTGTCTGTTCAAACAGCTAACACACAGCTCAGGCACTCATACATACCCCACAACACATGCCACCAGAGGTCTCCTCACAGTCCCCAATCATACATACCCCACAACACATGCCACCAGAGGTCTCCTCACAGTCCCCAATCATACATACCCCACAACACATGCCACCAGAGGTCTCCTCACAGTCCCCAATCATACATACCCCACAACACATGCCACCAGAGGTCTCCTCACAGTCCCCAATCATACATACCCACAAACACATGCCACCCGAGGTCTCCTCACAGTCCCCAATCATACATACCCCACAACACATGCCACCAGAGGTTTTCCTCACAGTCCCCAATCATACATACCCCACAAACATGCCACCAGAGGTCTCCTCACAGTCCCAATCATACATACCCCACAACACATGCCACCAGAGGTCTCCTCACAGTCCCCAATCATACATACCCCCCAACACATGCCACCGAGGTCTCCTCACAGTCCCCAATCATACATACCCCACAACACATTCCACCAGAGGTCTCCTCACAGTCCCCAAATCATACATACCCCACAACACATGCCACCAGAGGTCTCCTCACAGTCCCCAATCATACATACCCCACAACACATGCCACCAGAGGTCTCCTCACAGTCCCCAAATCATACATACCCCACAACACATGCCACCAGAGGTCTCCTCACAGTCCCCAATCAAATACCCACAACACATGGCCACCAGAGGTCTCTCACCGTCCCCAAATCATACATACCCCACCACACCACCAGAGGGCTCCTTTACAGTCCCCAATCATAAAATACCCCAAAAAACACTGCCCAGAGGTCTCCTAAAAGTCCCCAATTTATACATACCCCCCAAAAAACATGCCACCAGAGGGTTTTCCCCCAGTCCCCCAAACATACATACCCCCAAAAACCTGCCACCAGAGGTCTCCCACAGGCCCCCAAACATACATACCCCCAACAAATGCCACCCCGGGGTTCCTCCCCAGTCCCCAATCATCATACCCCCCAAAAAATGCCACCCCGGGGTCTTTCCCACGTCCCCCAAACATACATACCCCACAACACCCACCGAGGTCTTTCACATCCCCCAAACCTACATACCCCAAAAAACATGCCACCAGAGTCTCCTCCAGTCCCCAAAAATTTCTTACCCCACAAAATGCCCCAGGGGTCTCCTCAAGTCCCCAATCATACATCCCCCAAAACTGCCCAAACCCGGGGTCTTTCCCCAAAAGGTCCCCAAAAAAAAAACCCAAAGGGTAAAGGGAAAAAACATATTATAACCCCCAAGGAAATCAAGCTGGGATTTAAAACAATAAAAAAAAAGGATAAAACCAAAAACCTCATGGCAAAAACCCGGGGCTGTGAAAAAAAGCACCCCCGCCACACCACGGCCCAAAACCAGCGCACACAAAACACACCACAACACCAACCACCCACCCACCCAAAACCCCACCACAACCCACACACACCAACACCACCACCCAACCCCACACACACCCACACACCACAACACACACACACCACACACACACACACACTCTAACACACCCCCCACTTATTCTTAGTAAAGTAAGTGGTATGAAATATTTAAAGTAATAACCACAATGTTTTGTTTTGTAATTTTTCCCCCTTGGGCAACGCTAATAAATAAAATTTAAAACTAGATAGATGGCAGAGTTTAAGGGTTTGGGCTGACCCGACGGGGTGGGGGGGTTGGGTTTGGCTGGGGCGGCTGGGGACTGACTGGTGGGGAGTTTAAAAATGGCTCCCGTAGTTTCCGGGTTTTGGGAATTTAAAAGGGAAAATTTTTGTTAAAAAAACTATGACCCCCGGGGGCAATTTGAATTAAAACCGTGTGGCAGAGTTTGGGAGGGGAATGGCGCTTTCAATGGGGGTTTGGGTTTGACCCAATGGGACCATAATGGAGAATTTGTAGGGTCCTACTGGTAAGAAATGTCTGCTAAGACAAAAATGGCCAAAAAATTTTAAAGGCCCGAAGGGCACCCCTGGTGGGAGAATTTAAAAAGGACACCCCGCACCCCAAAAGGGCCCTCTCAGTCAAAAAGAAAACCCCAAGAACAAGAAAACCCACTGACCCCCCGGGGGAAAGTTTGGTTTAAAAAACTGACCCCAGGGGCAATTTAAGTTCAGGGGAAGGACCCCCGAAACTAGGACCCACCAAATGGATGGGATTTAAGTTGGGGACGAAAACCAATGCAAAGGGGACTGAACTGAAGGAAGAAAACTGACCCAAGGGGCAATTAAGTTGGACGACCCAGACCCCCCCGGGGTTTTTTTGTTGGGACGACACATGGCAAAAGTTTGGACTTTAATCCCAGAAGGAAGAAAACTGCCACCCCCGGTGGGGATTTAAGTTGGGGACGGAAAAAACTGAGAATGGCAGAGTTTTAAAGTTTATTGATGACTGATAGATGCGAGTTTAAGTATGGACTGACTGACTGATGGCGAGTTTAGTATGGCGGACTGAGGCGAGTTTGGACTAGTAGTGGAGTTTAGTAGTGACTCAGAGGCAGAGTTAGTAAGGACGACTAAGGATTTAAGTGATGACGCTAGATGGATTTTGTAGACTGACTACTGTGGCGGAGTTTAAGTAGATATGACATGGGAGTTAAGTATGCGACTGACGGACTGACTGGATGCAAGTTAAGTAGGAGACTGACCGTTTAGATGGCCTCTAGCAGTTTAAGTATGGCGACTAGACTGGACTCTGACTGACTGACACTGACTAACTGACGGCTGGCTGACTGGCTGACTGCTGGTGACTGACTGACTGATGACTGGCGGCTGGCTGACTGCTGACTGACTGACGACGACTGGCTGACTGGCTGGCTGCTGGCTGACTGGCTGGCTGACTGACTGACTGGCTGGGGGCTGGCTGATGCGCTGATGATGACTGACTGGCTGACTGGCTGCTGACTGGCTGGCTGAGTTTAGGATGTCATGCCTGTATGTTTTTCTCTGGTCTTTGTTTTGAGGGAGTTATTTTTGTTACAATAAACATCATTGCACCCCCAGGGGCATTAGAAGTACCGTGTGGCTCAGTTGGTAGAGCATGGCGCTTGCAATGCTAGGGTTGTGGGTTCGATTCCCACAGGGGACCAGTATGAGAATGTATGAATCACTACTGTAAGAGTGTCTGCTAAATGACAAAAATGTAAAAATGTAAAGCCTAGAAGACACCCCCAGGGGTGCTAGAAATTTAGAAGACAACACCACTGCACCCCCAGGGGCACTCTAAGTCTAAAAGACAGCAACACCACTGCACCCCCAGGGGCACTCTAAGTCTAGAAGACAGCAACACCACTGCACCCCCAGGGGCACTTGAAGTCTAGAAGACAGCAACACCACTGCACCCCCAGGGGCACTTGAAGTCTAGAAGACAGCAACACCACTGCACCCCCAGGGGCACTTGAAGTCTAGAAGACAGCAACACCACTGCACCCCCAGGGGCACTTGAAGTCTAGAAGACAGCAACACCACTGCACCCCCAGGGGCACTCTAATTCTAGCAGACAGCAACACCACTGCACCCCCAGGGGCACTTGAAGTCTAGAAGACACCCCCAAGAACACTAGAAGACAGCAACACTGCATGGCCACTTGCCAATGAATAGACACAGACACGTGCTGCTATGAGGAAAGAGTGGCTGCATG
The DNA here is from genome assembly GCA_902810595.1 of Coregonus sp. 'balchen'. NCBI lineage: Eukaryota > Metazoa > Chordata > Actinopteri > Salmoniformes > Salmonidae > Coregonus > Coregonus sp. 'balchen'. Next base: position 42,635,166 of record LR778258.1, read on the forward strand.
GGTAAACAGCTCAGTTTGTGCGTCCTAATGGCACTATATAGGAATTAGGGTGTCATTTGGGACGGAACCCAAAATGTTTGGATTACGCAAGTTTCTTGGAGTTCTCTGAAATCAAATGTATGTCACTGTTTTATTATTGTGTTGTTCAGAACTGATATGCATGTTGTGAGATCCAGTAGAGATGTTGATGAATTATCCCTGGCTGTCACCCTCCCGCTCTGCCTCCAGGCAGCTGGCTGCTTGAAGAAAATGATTTAAAATGCCATTACAGACAACAAATCACATTAAAGGTTTAACAGCAACTACACCTGTCTGCAGATTCAGGGAGGGATCTCAAGAGTGTCATTACAGCACCCTATTCCCTACATTAGAGCACCCTATTCCCTACATTATGAAACCCTATTCCCTACATTATAGCACCCTATTCCCTACATTATAGCAACCCTATTCCCTACATTATAGCACCCTATTCCTACATTATAGCACCCTATTCCCTACATTATAGTACCCTATTCCCTACATTATGAAACCCTATTCCCTACATTATGCACCCTATTCCCTACATTATAGCACCCTATTCCCTACATTATAGCACCCTATTCCCTACATTATAGCACCCTATTCCCTACATTATAGCACCCTATTCCCTACATTATAGCACCCTATTCCCTACATTAGAGCACCCTATTCCCTACATTATAGCACCCTATTCCCTACATTAGAGCACCCTATTCCCTACATTATGAAACCCTATTCCCTACATTATAGCACCCTATTCCCTACATTATAGCACCCTATTCCCTACATTATAGCACCCTATTCCCTACATTATAGCACCCCTATTCCCTACATTATGAACCCTATTCCCTACATTATCACCCTATTCCCTACATTATAGCACCCTATTCCCTACATTATAGCACCCTATTCCCTACATTATAGCACCCTATTCCCTACATTATAGCACCCTATTCCCTACATTATAGCACCCTATTCCCTACATTATAGCACCCTATTCCCTACATTATAGCACCCTATTCCCTACATTATAGCACCCTATTCCCTACATTATAGCACCCTATTCCCTACATTATAGCATCCTATTCCCTACATTATAGTACCCTATTCCCTACATTTTAGCACCCTATTCCCTACATTAAGCACCCTATTCCCTACATTATAGCACCCTATTCCCTACATTATGAACCCTATTCCCTACATTATAGCACCCTATTCCCTACATTATAGCACCCTATTCCCTACATTATAGCACCCTATTCCCTACATTATAGCACCCTATTCCCTACATAATGAACTACTTCTGTCCAGTATTCCCTTATTGGACAATCACTCTTTACTCTTTGACATCAGTAATGTCATAGTCCAAACACAAATGGTCATAGCTATGTTCATAGTAATGGTTCCATAGTATGGTATAGTATGGTCGTATATGGCATATCTCATATATATGGTCATAGTAATGGTCATAGTAATGCCCTATAGTACATGTCATAGTAATGGTCTAGAATGGTAGTAGTCATCGCTAATGGTCCAATAGAATGGTCCTAGTATGGTCATAGTAATTCTATGGTTCTCGAGGAACAAAGTCATTTAATCACGACGACATTTACATCCATGCATGCTCTCGGACACTTAATCTATGTCAGTTTTTTTTTTATCAACATCTACTGTAGTACTTTAGTAACTGGTGATGTAGAATGGCTTCTTGTTGTCTGTTCACTTGACATTAATACTGTCCATCTTCTAGTTAATGGCTTTGAGTGCGCATATACTGCACGTAGTACATGGTTACATCATCCTGTCCTCACCTTTCTTGTCTTCTTTTTTCTCTCTGTCTTTTCTCTTGGTGTCTCTCTCTCTCTTCTCTTGTCTCCTCTCTCTCTCTCCTCTCTTTCTCTCTCTCTCCCGTCTCTCTCTCTCGTCTCCATCTTTCTCATCTCTCCTCTCTCCTCTCTTCCTTCTCTCTCTCTCTGCTCTCTCCTTCGTCTCTCTCTCTGTCCTCTCCCCTCAGCTCGCCCGTCTGCTCTCTCTCCTCTCTCTCCGTCTCTCTCTCTCTCTACTCCTCTCTCTCGTCTCTCTCTCTTCTTCTCTCTTGCTATCTTGCTATGTTGTTTTGTTCTTGCAGTTCTTTCAGCCCAGCCCAGCCCATCAATCAGCTCATCTATTGTGTTACTGAGGTACCTTGTTTCTATTGACTTCAGGACCAGCCTCGTAATGCAGGTGACTTTAGGACCTGCCTCGTAATGCAGGTGACTTTAGGACCAGCCTCGTAATGCAGGTGACTTAAGGACCTGCCTCGTAATGCAGGTGACTTTAGGACCTGCCTCGTAATGCAGGTGACTTTAGGACCAGCCTCGTAATCAAGGTGACTTTAGGACCAGCCTCGTAATGCAGGTGACTTAAGTTGACATTCTGTTTATGTACAGGAACAGTGCTGCTGCTAATAGTCAATATGCAGTATAATGGTCAATATGCAGTATAATGGTCAATATGCAGTATAATGGTCAATATGCAGTATAATGGTCAATGCAGTATAATGGTCAATATGCAGTATAATGGTCAAATATGCAGTTATATGGTCAATATGCATATAATGGTCATATGCAGTATAATGGTCAATATGCAGTATAATGGTCAATATGCAGTATAATGGTCAATATGCAGTATAATGGTCAATATGCAGTATAATGGTCAATATGCAGTATAATGGTCAATATGCAGTATAATGGTCAATATGCAGTATAATGGTCAATATGCAGTTATAATGGTCAATATGCAGTATAATGGTCAATATGCAGTATAATGGTCATATATATGTAATAGGGTCAATATGCCAGTATAATGGTCAATATGCAGTATAATGGTCATATGCAGTATAATGGTCAATATGCAGTAATGGTCAATATGCATTATAATGGTCAATATGCATATAATGGTCAATATGCAGTATAATGGTCAATATGCAGTATAATGGTCAATATGCCGTATAATGGTCAATATGCAGTATAATGGTCAATATGCAAGTATAATGGTCATATGCAGTATAATGGTCAATATGCAGTATAATGGTCATATGCCGTATAATGGTCAATATGCCTTAATGGTCAATATGCAGTATAATGGTCCAATATGCATTATATGGTCAATATGCAGTATAATGGTCAATATGCAGTATAATGGTCAATATGCAGTAAATAATGGTCAATATGCAGTATAATGGTCAATATGCAGTATAATGGTCAATATGCAGTATAATGGTCAATATGCAGTATAATGTCAATATGCATATAATGGTCAATATGCAGTATAATGGTCAATATGCAGTATAATGGTCAATATGCAGTATAATGGTCAATATCATATAATGGTCAATATGCAGTATAATGGTCATATGCATATAATGGTCAATATGCAGTATAATGGTCATATGCAGTATAATGGTCAATATGCAGTATAATGGTCAATATGCAGTATAATGGTCAATATGCAGTATAATGGTCAATATGCAGTATAATGGTCAATTGCAGTATAATGGTCAATATGCATAATAATGGTCAATATGCAGTATAATGGTCAATATGCAGTATATGGTCAATATGCAGTATAATGGTCAATATGCATTATATGGTCAATATGCAGTATAATGGTCAATATGCAGTATAATGGTCAATATGCAGTATAATGGTCAATATGCATATAATGGTCAATATGCAGTATATGGTCAATATGCAGATAATGTCATATGCAGTATAATGGTCAATATACAGTATAATGGTCAATATGCAGTAATAAATGGTCAATATGCAGTATAATGTCAATATGCAGTATAATGGTCAATATGCAGTATAATGTTCAATATCAGTATAAATGGTCAATATGCAGTATAATGGTCAATATGCAGTATAATGGTCATATGCAGTATAATGGTCAATCTGCAGTATAATGTTCAATATGCAGTATAATGGTCAATATGCATTATAATGGTCAATATGCAGTATAATGGTCAATATGCAGTATAATGGTCAATATGCAGTATAATGGTCAATATGCAGTATAATGGTCAATATGCAGTTATAAGGTCAATATGCATTATAATGGTCAATATGCATGTATAATGGTAATATGCATATAATGGTCAATATGCAGTATAATGGTCAATATGCAGTATAATGGTCATATGCATTATAATGGTCAATATGCATTAAATGGTAATTGCAGTTATAATGGTCAATATGCAGTATAATGGTCAATATGCATTATAATGGTCAATATGCAGTATAATGGTCAATATGCAGTATAATGGTCAATATGCAGTATAATGGTCAATATGCATTATAATGGTCAATATGCAGTATAATGGTCAATATGCAGTATAATGGTCAATATGCAGTATAATGGTCAATATGCAGTATAATGGTCAATATGCAGTATAATGGTCAATATGCAGTATAATGGTCAATATGCAGTATAATGGTCAATATGCATTATAATGGTCAATATGCAGTATAATGGTCAATATGCAGTATAATGGTCAATATGCAGTATAATGGTCATATCAGTATAATGGTCAATATGCAGTATAATGGTCAAAATGCAGTATAATGGTCAATATGCAGTATAATGGTCAATATGCAGTATAATGGTCAATATGCAGTATAATGGTCAATATGCGTATAATGGTCAATATGCAGTATAATGGTCAATATGCAGTATAATGGTCAATATGCATTAATGGTCAATATGCAGTATAATGGTCAATATGCATTATAATGGTCAATATGCAAGTAATAATGGTCAATATGCAGTATAATGGTCAATATGCAGTATAATGTTCAATATGTCATATAATGGTCAATATGCAGTATAAAGGTCAATATGCATTATAATGGTAATATGCATTATAATGGTAATATGCAGTATAATGGTCAATATGCAGTAATAATGTCAATATGCAGTAAATAATGGTCAATATGCATTATAATGTCAATATGCATTATAATGGTCAATATGCAGTATAATGGTCAATATGCAGTATAATGGTCAATATGCAGTTAATGGTCAATATGCAGTATAATGGTCAATAGCAAAGTATATCATTGGTCAATATGCAGTATAATGGTCAATATGCAGTAATAATGGTCATATATGCAGTTATAATGGTCAATATGCAGTATAATGGTCAATATGCAGTATAATGGTCAATATGCAGTATAATGGTCAATATGCAGTATAATGTCAATATGCAGTATAATGGTCAATATGCAGTATAAAAGGTCAATATGCATATAATGGTCCATATGCATTATAATGGTAAATATGCAGTATAATGGTCAATATGCAGTATAATGGTCAATATGCAGTATAATGGTCAATATGCATATAATGGTCAATATGCATTATAATGGTAATATGCAGTATATGGTCAATATGCAGTATAATGGTCAATATGCATTATAATGGTCAATATGCAGTATAATGGTCAATATGCAGTATAATGGTCAATATGCAGTATAATGGTCAATAGCAGTATAATGGTCATATGCAGTATAATGGTCAATATGCAGTATAATGGTCAATATGCAGTATAATGGTCAATATGCAGTATAATGGTCAATATGCAGTATAATGGTCAATGCAGTATATGGTCAATATGCAGTATAATGGTCAATATGCATTATAATGGTCAATATGCAGTATATGGTCAATATGCATTATAATGGTCAATATGCAGTATATAAATGGTCAATATAAATCAGTATAATGGTCAATATGCAGTATAATGGTCAATATGCATATAATGTCAATATGCAGTATAATGGTCAATATGCAGTATAATGGTCAATATGCAGTATATGGTCAATATGCAGTAAATGGTCAATATGCAGTATAATGGTCATATGCAGTATAATGGTCAATATGCAGTATAATGGTCAATATGCAGTATAATGTTCAATATGCAGTATAATGGTCAATATGCATTATAATGGTCAATATGCAGTATATGGTCAATATTCAGTATAATGGTCAATATGCAGTATAGGTCATATGCAGTATAAGGTCAATATGCAGTATAATGGTCAATATGCATATATATGGTCAATATGCATTATAATGGTAATATGCATATAATGGTCAATATGCAGTATAATGGTCATATACAGTATAATTGTCAATATGCAGTATAATTGTCAATATGCGGTATAAGGTCAATATCCGTATAAATGGTCAATATCAGTATAATGGTCAATATCAGTATAATGGTCAATTGCAGTAATAATGGTCATATGCAGTATAATGGTCAATAGCAGTATACTGGTCAATATGCATATAATGGTCAAATATGCATATAATGTTCAATTGGCAGTATAATGGGTCAATTGCATTATAATGGTCAATATGCAGTATAATGTTCAATCTCCAGTATAATGGTCAATATCAGTAATAAATGGTCATAATCAGTATAATGGTCAATTGCAGTATAAAGGTCAATATGCATTATTAGATGGTAATATGCATTATAATGGTAATACTGCAGTATAGCTGGCAATATTGCAGTATAATGGCATTGCAGTATAATGGTCAATTGCATTATAATGGTCAATATGCAATTATAATGGTCAATATGCGTAATAAGTCATATGCAGTTAATGGTCAAATATGCAGGTATAATGGCATATGCAGTATAATGTCAATTGCAGTATAATGTCATATGCAGTGGTTATAATGGTCAATATCCGTATAAGGTCAATATTCAGTAATAAGGGTCATATGCAGTATAATGGTCATATCAGTATAATGGGTCCATATGCGTATAAGGCAGTGTATCCGTGCTGGTACTGTACTTTGGTTGATACCATTCAGGACAAAGTATGCAGGACTTTATTATCAAAATTCATTGTGACTATTTTCTCCAGATAGTGTCTCTAGTTAAGGGAGGCCTAGATAATGATCAATAGATAATGATCAATAGATAATGATCAATAGATAATGATCAGTAGATAATGATCAGTGTAATCCGTGGTGATACTTTGGTTGAAACCATTCAGGACAAAGTACATAGGACCATTCAGGACAAAGTACGTAGGACCATTCAGGACAAAGTACATAGGACCATTCAGGACAAAGTACATAGGACCATTCAGGACTTTGTATTCCTTTGTGAGTCTGTTTCAGGTCTCCAGCTGAGCCTAAACCCTGATTGGTTGTAGGCCTATATTTCCTCTCATACAGTTTATAGTAAATGGCCTGCTTTCATGTAACGCCTGATTATCCTTCATCGCTCATATTGTTTTAATTGACCTCGACATAATGGAGGAAAACCATAACGTTAGTTGGAAACGGTTCCCTTTGTACCTCCAAAGATTATTTTGTCATTTTAAAATGGAGCCTTGGAGTGTGAAGAAGCACTGAAATAAGAGGTATGATTAAAACCTGTTTCTCTTAATGAGCCTATTGATGCCCAATAGCCCTTTATCGCCATTAAAGAAAAAAATAGAGTACAGATACTCTGGTTAATTAGAATGAGCCAATCAGTCTGCCATCGAGGCCTGCAACATATTTATTACATTATGATAGAGACTAATAGCACTGGCCACTGAGAGATAGAGAGAAGAGAGAGAGAGAGAGAGAGAGAGAGAGAGAGAGAGAGAGATAGAGAGAGAGAGAGAGAGTTGCAGAGAGCGAGATGAGACATACAGACAGGAGAGAGAGAGAGAGAGAGGAGAGAAGAGAGAAGAGAGAGAGAGAGAGACGAGAGATAGGAGTCGAGAGAGGCAGAGAGAAGAGAGAGACGCAGAGAGAGAGATGAGAGAAGAGACAGAGGGAGAGAGAGAGAGGCAGAAGAGAGAGAAGAGAGAGGAGGGGGAAGATAGAGAGGAGATAGATGCATGATATAGAGATAGAGAGAGAGATAGAGAGATAGGATATCGCGAGGAGAGAGATAGAAGATATAGACCTATTCAGTTTTTATTTCACGGAAATGTGTCTTCTGCATTTAACCCAACCCTTGTGAGCTCATGTACATGCAGATTGGATCTCGGTTGATTCTTTAATTGGAACAAATCGACGTCGCTGAGCTGGAACAAAGAGGTTGATAACAGAAAGACAGGAGTTGGTTTAGAGTCCCTCTTTTTGTATTTCTCTGCTGCGTCTGACCGATGAGAGGAGGCTGTGGTTTGGCTCTAGGGAACACATTTAGCATACGTCCCAAATGGCACCTATTCCCTATATAGTTGCGCTACTTTTGACCAGAGCCCTATGGGCCCTGGGCAAAGTAGTGAACCATGAAGGGAATAGGGATTCCATTTGGGACGTACCCCCTACTCCTTGTTCTTGAGTTACTGAGAGAAACCAGAGAAGGAGCAGAGCACTTTGTAAGGCTTAATTTGCTCAGCGTTGTCAGTCAATGCCTGCCTGTGTTCCCCAGCCTGGAACGCTCAGGCTAAACAAAGAGAATGTTGCTTTGTTTAAAGTTCCGAGTTCCAACTTTCGATATTATTGGTCAAGGTCCTTCGGAAAGTATTCAGACCCCTCAACTATTTCCACATTTTGTTACGTTACAGCCTTATTCTAAAAATGATTAAATTGTTGTTTTTTCCCCTCATCAATCTACACACAATACCCCATAATGACAAAGCAAAAACAGGTTTTTAGAAATATTTGCTAATTTATAAAAAAGAAAAAACTGAAATATCATATTTACATAAGCATTCAGACCCTTCACTCAGTACTTTGTTGAAGCACCTTTGGCAGCGATTACAGCATCAAATCTTCTTGGGTATGACGCTACAAGCTTGGCACACCTGTATTTGGGGAGTTTCTCCCATTCTTCTCTGCAGATCCTCTCAAGCTCTGTCAGGTTGGATGGGGAGCATTACTGCACAGCTATTTTCAGGTCTCTCCAGAGATGTTAGATCGGGTTCAAGTCCGGGCTCTGGCTGGGCCACTCAAGGACATTCAGAGACTTGTCCCGAAGCCACTCCTGCGTTGTCTTGGCTGTGTGCTTAGGGTCGTTGTCCTGTTGGAAGGTGAACCTTCACCCCAGTCTGAGGTCCTGAGCACTCTGGAGCAGGTTTTCATCAAATATTTCTCTGTATTTTGCTCCGTTCATCTTTGCCTCGATCATGACTAGTCTCTCAGTCGCTGCCGCTGAAAAACATCCCCACAGCATGATGCTGCCACCACCATGCTTCACCGTAGGGATGGTGCCAGGTTTCCTTCAGACGTGACGCTTGGCATTCATGCCAAAGAGTTCAATCTTGGTTTCATCAGACCAGATAATCTTGTTTCTCATGGTCTGAGAGTCTTTAGGTGCCTTTTGGCAAACTCCAAGCGGGCTGTGGTGCCTTTTACTGAGGAGTGGCTTCCGTCTGGCAACTCTACCATAAAGGCCTGATTGGTGGAGTGCTGCAGAGATGGTTGTCCTTCTGGAAGGTTCTTCCATCGCCACAGAGGAACTCTGTCAGAGTGACCATTGGGTTCTTGTTCACCTCCCTGACCAAGAACCCGATTGCTCAGTTTGGCCGGGCGGCCAGCTCTAGGAAGAGTCTTGGTGGTTCCAAACTTCTTCCATTTAAGAATGATGGAGGCCACTGTGTTCTTGGGGATCTTCAATGATGCAGAAATGTTTTGGTACCCTTCCCCAGATATGTGCCTCGACACAATCCTGTCTCGGAGCTCTACAGACAATTCCTTCGACCTCATGGCTTGGTTTCTGCTCTGACATGCACTGTCAACTCATGTCCAATCAATTGAATTTACCACAGGTGGATTCCAAACAAGTTGTAGAAACATCTCAAGGATAATATTTGGAAACAGGATGCACCTGAGCTCAATTTCAGGTCTGAATACTTATGTAAATAAAGTATTTCTATTTTTTATATTTTATACATTTGAAAAACCTGTTTTCACTTTGTCATTATGGGGTGTTGTGTGTAGATTGGTGAGGATTTAAAAAAAAATGTAATCCATTTTAGAATAAGGATGAAACGTAACAAATGTTGAAGAAGTCAACTGGTGTGAATACTTTCCGAAGGTACTGTAAGTGCTAGATAACCTATAATTCCATGGTTCTCACGACAGAAAGAGAAATGGAACCCTTTCCCATATGGGCCCTGGTCAAAAGTAGTGCACTATATAGGGAAAGACACCATGGGCCCTGGTCAAAAGTAGTGCACTATATAGGGAATAGACACCATGGGCCCTGGTCAAAAGTAGTGCACTATATAGGGAATAGACACCATGGGCCCTGATCAAAAGTAGTGCACTATATAGGGAATAGACACCATGGGCCCTGGTCAAAAGTAGTGCACTATATAGGGAATAGACACCATGGGCCCTGGTCAAAAGTAGTGCACTATATAGGGAATATACACCAAAGGCCCTGGTCTAAAGTAGTGCACTATATAGGGAAAGACTCCATGGGCCCTGGTCTAAAGTAGTGCACTATATAGGGAAAAGACACCATGGGTCCTGGTCAAAAGTAGTGCACTATATAGGGAATAGACACCATGGGCCCTGGTCTAAAGTAGTGCACTATATAGGGAAAAGACACCATGGGTCCTGGTCAAAAGTAGTGCACTATATAGGGAATAGACACCATGGGTCCTGGTCTAAAGTAGTGCACTATATAGGGAATAGACACCATGGGTCCTGGTCAAAAGTAGTGCACTATATAGGGAATAGACACCATGGGTCCTGGTCTAAAGTAGTGCACTATATAGGGAATAGACACCATGGGTCCTGGTCTAAAGTAGTGCACTATATAGGGAATAGGGCGGCATTAGTGACACAGGGTGTTGGAGGTGAGAGGGTAAAGAACGTCCATGCTGATATCTGACAGCCTTTTTGGGAGCCATATTTACATGTCCGTTGTTTTTTCCTCCATAAACTAATCAGTTTTGATGAATTACATCTTGATGTGAGCTTTAGGTGATTAGGAATATGCTTAAGGAACCCTGTGTAAAACAATATCATACTTATGTTTGTTTTGTCAAATAGTCAATTAGACCATAGTCAGGGGAACATTGGGAAGTTGAAGTACATACCTCCAGCAGCAACAGCTGCTATGTATTCTGGGACTTGCCATGACTCCTCAATGCTCTTCTTCTGCAAAGCCTGCCCACCAATACTTGCCATGACTCCTCAATGCTCTTCTGCAGAATCTACAGCCTCAGTGTAGCTGTAGTTTGGTGGTGGCGGGTGGCCCGAGATATAGAAGAACAGAATGGAATAAATTAACCATGAGAAGTTCGGTGGTGGCTATAGTCATCTCTATAACTATAGTCATCTCTGTAACTACAGTCATCTCTATAACTATAGTCATCTCTATAACTATAGTCATCTCTATAACTATAGTCATCTCTATAACTATAGTAATCTCTATAACTATAGTCATCTCTATAACTATAGTCATCTCTATAACTATAGTAATCTCTATAACTATAGTCATCTCTATAACTATAGTCAACTCTATAACTATAGTCATCTCTATAACTACAGTCATCTCTATAACTACAGTCATCTCTATAACTATAGTCATCTCTATAACTATAGTCATCTCTATAACATAGTCATCTCTATAACTATAGTCAACTCTATAACTATAGTCAACTCTATAACTATAGTCATCTCTATAACTACAGTCATCTCTATAACTACAGTCATCTCTATAACTATAGTCATCTCTATAACTATAGTCATCTCTATAACTATAGTAATATCTATAACTATAGTCAACTCTATAACTATAGTCAACTCTATAACTATAGTCATCTCTATAACTATAGTCATCTCTATAACTATAGTCAACTCTATAACTATAGTAATCTCTATAACTATAGTCATCTCTATAACTACAGTCATCTCTATAACTATAGTAATCTCTATAACTATAGTCATCTCTATAACTATAGTCATCTCTATAACTATAGTCAACTCTATAACTATAGTAATCTCTATAACTATTGTCATCTCTATAACTATAGTAATCTCTATAACTATAGTCATCTCTATAACTATAGTCAACTCTATAACTATAGTAATCTCTATAACTATTGTCATCTCTATAACTATAGTCGTCTCTATAACTATAGTCAACTCTATAACTATAGTCATCTCTATAACTATAGTAATCTCTATAACTATAGTCAAGTCTATAACTATAGTCATCTCTATAACTATAGTCATCTCTATAACTATAGTCAACTCTATAACTATAGTCATCTCTATAACTATAGTCAACTCTATAACTACAGTCATCTCTATAACTATAGTCATCTCTATAACTATAGTCATCTCTATAACTATAGTAATCTCTATAACTACAGTTATCTCTTTAACTACAGTCATCTCTATAACTATAGGCATCTCTATAACTATAGTCATCTATAAAAATACAGTCATCTCTATAACTACAGTCATCTCTATAACTATAGGCATCTCTATAACTATAGTCATCTCTATAACTATGGTCATCTCTATATCTATAGTCATCTCTATAACTACGGTCATCTCTGTAACTACAGTCATCTATATAACTATAGTCATCTCTATAACTACAGTCATCTCTATAACTATAGTCATCTCTATAACTATAGTCATCTCTATAACTATAGTCATCTCTATAACTATAGTCAACTCTATAACTACAGTCATCTCTATAACTATAGTCATCTCTATAACTATAGTCATCTCTGTAACTACAGTCATCTATATAACTATAGTCATCTATATAACTACAGTCATCTCTATAACTATAGTCATCTCTATAACTATAGTCATCTCTATAACTATAGTCAACTCTATAACTATAGTCAACTCTATAACTATAGTCATCTCTATAACTATAGTCATCTCTATAACTATAGTTAACTCTATAACTATAGTCATCTCTATAACTATAGTAATCTCTATAACTATAATAATCTCTATAACTATAGTCAACTCTATAACTATAGTCATCTCTATAACTATAGTCATCTCTATAACTATAGTCAACTCTATAACTATAGTCAACTCTATAACTATAGTAATCTCTATAACTATAGTCATCTCTATAACTATAGTCAACTCTATAACTATAGTAATCTCTATAACTATAGTCGTCTCTATAACTATAGTCGTCTCTATAACTATAGTCAACTCTATAACTATAGTCATCTCTATAACTATAGTAATCTCTATAACTATAGTCAACTCTATAACTATAGTCATCTCTATAACTATAGTCATCTCTATAACTATAGTCATCTCTATAACTATAGTCATCTCTATAACTATAGTCATCTCTATAACTATAGTCATCTCTATAACTATAGTCATCTCTATAACTATAGTCAACTCTATAACTATAGTCAACTCTATAACTATAGTCATCTCTATAACTATAGTAATCTCTATAACTATAGTCAACTCTATAACTATAGTCATCTCTATAACTATAGTCGTCTCTATAACTATAGTCGTCTCTATAACTATAGTCAACTCTATAACTATAGTCATCTCTATAACTATAGTAATCTCTATAACTATAGTCAACTCTATAACTATAGTCATCTCTATAACTATAGTCATCTCTATAACTATAGTCATCTCTATAACTATAGTCATCTCTATAACTATAGTCATCTCTATAACTATAGTCATCTCTATAACTATAGTCAACTCTATAACTATAGTCAACTCTATAACTATAGTCATCTCTATAACTATAGTAATCTCTATAACTATAGTCAACTCTATAACTATAGTCATCTCTATAACTATAGTCAACTCTATAACTACAGTCATCTCTATAACTATGGTCATCGCTATATCTATAGTCATGTCTATAACTATAGTCATCTCTATAACTATAGTCATCTCTGTAACTACAGTCATCTCTATAACTATAGTAATCTCTATAACTATAGTCGTCTCTATAACTATAGTCATCTCTATAACTACAGTCATCTCTATAACTATAGTCAACTCTATAACTACAGTCATCTCTATAACTATAGTCATCTCTATAACTACAGTCATCTCTATAACTATAGGCATCTCTATAACTATAGTCATCTATAAAAATACAGTCATCTCTATAACTACAGTCATCTCTATAACTACAGTCATCTCTATAACTATAGTCATCTCTATAACTATAGTCATCTCTATAACTATGGTCATCTCTATATCTATAGTCATGTCTATAACTATAGTCATCTCTATAACTATAGTCATCTCTGTAACTACAGTCATCTCTATAACTATAGTAATCTCTATAACTATAGTCGTCTCTATAACTATAGTCATCTCTATAACTACAGTCATCTCTATAACTACAGTCATCTCTATAACTATAGTCAACTCTATAACTACAGTCATCTATATAACTATAGTCATCTCTATAACTATAGTCATCTCTATAACTACAGTTATCTCTATAACTACAGTCATCTCTATAACTATAGGCATCTCTATTACTATAGTAATCTATAAAAATACAGTCATCTCTATAACTACAGTCATCTCTATAACTACAGTCATCTCAATAACTACAGTCATCTCTATAACTTTAGTCATCTCTATAACTATAGTAATCTCTATAACCACAGTCATCTCTATAACTACAGTCATCTCTATAACTATAGTCATCTCTATAACTATAGTCATCTCTATAACTATAGTCATCTCTGTAACTACAGTCATCTCTATAACTACAGTCATCTCTATAACTACAGTCATCTCTATAACTATAGTCATCTCTATAACTATAGTCATTTCTATAACTATAGTCATCTCTATAACTACAGTAATCTCTATAACTACAGTCATCTCTATAACTACAGTCATCTCTATAACTACAGTCATCTCTATAACTACAGTAATCTCTATATCTACAGTCATCTCTATAACTTTAGTCATCTCTATAACTATAGTAATCTCTATAACCACAGTCATCTCTATAACTACAGTCATCTCTATAACTATAGTCATCTCTATAACTATAGTCATCTCTATAACTATAGTCATCTCTGTAACTACAGTCATCTCTATAACTACAGTCATCTCTATAACTACAGTCATCTCTATAACTATAGTCATCTCTATAACTATAGTCATCTCTATAACTATAGTCATCTCTATAACTACAGTCATCTCTATAACTACAGTCATCTCTATAACTACAGTCATCTCTGCTACACACTTGCTATGCCCATGTATTTGCATGAAATAAAGTATTTTGAACTAGCTGCCCCACTGCTTCGATCTTCTTCTACCAAGAAGATAGTCAACATTTCTTTCTGCGGTATGAACTCTGCAACACCAACAGATTCTTCTCTCAAAGTTTCTAGTCATTGAAATTCTACACAAGCTTTACCTTGAAGGGAAGGAGGCTTGGAGGGAGGAGGAAGGAGAGGAGGGAGGGAGGGAGGGAGGGATGGAGGGAGGGAGGGAGGGAGGAGAAGCTGTACTGAACAGCTCTGTCAGCAGTACTAGCGTACCACCAGCACTACTACTACCACTACTACTACTACTACGACGACGACGACGACGTACAGACGACGACCACCACCACCAGCAGCACGACCACGACCAACCACCATCACCACACAACACGAAGACCCCCAATACCACCACTGACCACACACGGACGACCACCACGAGGACCCACGACGACAGCAAGAGGAACACTACGTACTGACGCAGACCAGCACGAGGACCAAGACTACTACGTACGAGACAACTACTACGACTACCCACTGTACTACCAGACTACCACCACGGACTTACCACGTGCTACATCACTAGTACCACTATACTACGAAACGACAACTAGACACGACGCAGCCGACGACGACGTACGGGACCACCACAGACCCCGACGACAACGACGACGACGACGGACCACGACGACTACCACCACGACACGCACGACGACCACGATACCACCACGACGACCACAACGAGGACCACGACGACGAAAGACACACCACCATGCACCACTACCACCACTACGTACCACCACGACCACCAGACCACCAGAAGACCACCACTGATTCCACTACGACAACTACATGGCAAGATTACCAACTACTACTACTACTAACTACTACTTACTACTACCACTAGAAACCACTACTACCACTGCTACCACCACTACTACTACTACTACTACTAGGACGACGCGACGACGACGACGACGGACGGAGGACGACGTACGACGACGGACGACCACCACGAGGACCACGACGACGACGACGACGAAGACGACGACGACGACGAGCCAGGGACTGAACACCACGACGACCACGGCGACACCACGACGACGACGGACGAGACGAGACGACGACGACGACGACGGACGACGACGGGACGAAGACGGACGACGACGACGACGACGACGACCACGAGTACCACGAGACACAACGACGACGGACGACGACGACCACCACGACGACCACGAAGACCACGAGGACCACGACGGACGACGACGAGACGGACGACAGACGAACGACGACGAAGACGACCAGACGACGACGACGAGCGACGAGACGAAGAGGACACCCAGCCGACTACGACGACGACGACGGACGAGACGAGACGACGACGACGACACGGACGACGACGGACCACCACCACCAGCAGCACGACCACGCAACCACCAGCACCAGACCACACGACGACCACCACGAGGACACGACGACGCGACGACAGCAGAGGACACGACGACGACGACAACAGCCGGAGGACACGAAGGAGACCCACGACGACACTACGACGACCACGACGACGACCACAGACCAATCAAACGACGACCACGGCGACCACCATCGACGACGACGTACGACCGACGACGAGGACGACGGGACGAGACGACGACGACGACGACGAGGACGACGACGGACGACGACGACGACGCACCACCAACACCAAGACCACGAGACCACCAGACCACCAAGAACCACGTACGACCACCACGACGGAACCACCACGACGACACACCAAG
Organism: Coregonus sp. 'balchen'; assembly: GCA_902810595.1. NCBI lineage: Eukaryota > Metazoa > Chordata > Actinopteri > Salmoniformes > Salmonidae > Coregonus > Coregonus sp. 'balchen'. The sequence continues at coordinate 42,652,177 of LR778258.1, forward strand.
ACCACCACCACCAGCACCGACCCACCAAGACCACCAAGACCACGAGACCACGAAGACCACAAGACCACGAAGACCACCACACGGCAACACCCAGCACCAGACGACGAGACCACCAAGACGACCACGACCACCCCAGAACCACCAGCACCCACGACCCACGACGAGTCACGACGACCCACCATCCACAACACCACCAGCGGACCAGCACCACGACCCCAAAAACCACCACAGTACTTCTACCACCACTACCACCACTAAAAGACCATCACCACAGCACCACTACCATCAATACACATCACTTACTACCACTACCATCAACCACCATCTACTACTTACCCCACAACAAACCAACACATCACCAATACCACACGACTCCACTAATACCATCACTACTACCACCACCATCACCACTACCAATACATCATACTACCGCCCACCATCTCTATACCACCACCACACCACCACTATCACCACCATTCACAACCAAACACGACCGAGGCACGAAAGAAAATAATGAAAAGGAGAGTAGGAAGAAGAGAGGGGACGACGGACAAAAATCACCCCACACCACTAACCACCACACCCCCACCCCCACAAGCACCATCACCACCCAAACCCCACAACCACCACGACACCCGCACACCTAAAACCACCAGACACCACACCCCCCACAACCACACACCCGACCCCACACAACCACACACCCCACCCCATAATCAAACACACACACCCACCCCCACAACCACCAGACACCCCAACCCCACAACACACCAGACACCCCACGCCCCACAACCACCACCACACCCCACCCCCACAACCACAACACACCCCACGCCCACCCCCCACACCACACACTCCACCCCCACAACCACCACAACCAACATCACCCCCCACCCCACACCAAACACCACACACCCCACCCCCACTATTATGATGATTATGTGTGTGTGTGCGTGTGTGCTAGCTAGTTGTGCGTGGCTAGCTAGTTGCTATTATCTGTTCTCAAACCAATCTCTTTGAAGAAGCCTATTCAACTGAATGGGATATGACTGTTTGATGTGGTGGGAAATGAACCCTCCATTCAGCAGCTGTGTTTAACAGATCACACATGACTTGGTACTGTCAACATGTTCTGTAGTTAAAGAGGCCTCTATCTGTTAAAAAGGGCACCCTAGTCCCCATATAGTGCACTACTTCTGACCAGATCACTATGAGCCATTTCGGACGAGTCCATTGCCTCCCAGGAAGGTTGCAGAGGCTTGGAAGGAGAGATCAAACGGGTTCTCTTTCCATGTGTTTTATTAATTTGCCAGGAAGGCTGCAGTTCCTAATAGCCCACATAGTTTTCCATAGCCTTTTTCCCTTTCTTTAACCCAGGTCCTGCCATGGTTCCATGCCATGGAGTTTGGCAGCAGGGAGTGGAACTGCCAGCAGAATTACCAGAACAGTGCTGGTCAAATGTCCTGGCTCCTCTAGGCCCAATGGAAAGCAGAACGAGAAGAACCGTTACCCACAGCAGGGAGAAGAACAGAGGCACTTCCATCCCACCCCCCCCTTCTATCACCACCACCAAAACTCCCACTCTTCCCCCCCCTCATCCAACCCCCCATCTCCCACTCCTCTACCCCCACCCTCGTGTTCTCCTCCTTTCCCTTCCCCCCTCTCCCCTCATCCCCCTTTTTCCCTCCCTTATACCCCTACAATCTACCTATATACGGTTATATAAATATATATAATTGTTTTCTATCTCGAATGCATCGAAGCAGACCGCCTGAGAGATCAAACGCAGAGGATAAGCTCAGTATGTCCGGCGTGACGGCCGACAGGCCAGTTTCCCCATGTATCACCATCCTCAATGACATTAAAGAGCGGAAGGTAAACAGGGGGCCGGGGCGGGGAGGAGGGGGAGAGAAGGGGGGGGGGAGAACGAGATGAAGAGAAGAAGAGGGAGAGAGAGAGAGAGAAGAGAGAGGAGAGAGTAGAGATGAGGGAGAGAGATAGAGATAGAGATAGGAGAGAGAGGAGATAAAGCCAGAGAGAGATATAGAGAGAGAGAGAGATGAATGAGGTACTGGGATAGAGAGTAGATATATGATAGAGATCTATAATCGTGATAGATTATCTATATATCTCGTATATATTCTCCAAACTATATATATGTCTCTCTGTATCTGTATATATCTACTCATCTATCGACTATAGAGTAAAGTAGAGGGAGAGTGAGAGGGAAGAAGAGAGAGGAGAGAGGAGAGAAGAGGGCAGAGCAGAGAGAGAGAGGAGGAGCGAGCAGAGAGAGAGAGGAGCGAGAGAGAGAGAGAGAGAGAGAGAGCAGAAGAGCAGAGAGAGAGCGAGGAAAGAGAGAGAGGGAGAGAGGGAGAGGAGAGAGAGAGAGTAGAAGAGAGCGAGAGGAGAGACAGAGAGAGAGAGACGAGAGCGAGAGAGCGAGAGAGACGAGAGAGAGAGCAGAAGAGAGCGAGAGAGAGAGAGATCTATCGTATATATCTATATGATCGGTCGCGCTAAATAGATAGCATCATATCTCTGCTCTTATCATCTCAGCTCTCTCTCTCCTATCTCTCTCTCCTTCTCTCTCTACTCATCTCTTTCTCCCTCCTTCTCTATGCCTGGGCCTCACTGCCCTGGCACAAAGTATCAGGGATTACTAGGTACGTTTTAAGTTGTGGATGGGACACGAGCCATCCTGCCAACGAGAGACCGGGGGGGGGATAAAAGGGGGGAAAGGGGGGAAGAGGGGGAGGAGGGGAGGGGACAGTGGTTTGGAATGTCTTTGCTGTTTGTCATACATGCTGGGGAAAATGAAAGCAGATGGAGTAGAAAGGGTGAGAAGTAGAGGGGGGGAGGGGGAGAAGATAGAGTATAGAGGGGGGAGAAGGGAGGCGAACAGGCGAGGAATAATAAGGAAAAATAGCATTCAACAGCACAAGGGACTCTCTCTCTCGAGTCAGGAAGAGTGAGAAAGTGAGAGGCGCGGAGGGAGAGAAGGAGAGAGAGGAGAGAGGAGAAAGGGAGGGGGAGGGGAGGAGGGAGAGATCTCTAATAGCTATGCGATACTCTCTATCTTCTCTGTCTCTCTCTCTCTTTCTTGGCTCTCTTCCCTGCACTACTATCTACGCACTCTTTCTCATCTCATTCTTCTCTCTGTATCTCTCTCTTCTCTCTCTCTTCTCTCTCTCTCTCTCTCTCTCTCTCTCTTTGTGTCTCTCTCTTGCACTTGCTTGCATGTTTGTTGCTTAGGGTACTCTTCTCCAGGTTAATCTCTCTGTAGGTGATGGATTTGTTATGTAAGGTTTGGGAATCGCTTCATTTTAGGTGGTTGTAGAATTTAACGACTCTTTTCTGGATTTTGATAATTAGCTGGTATCCACTTAACCCTAATTGCTCCTGTAAGTCGTTCTGGATAAGAGCGTCTGCTAAATGACCTTTTTTTTTTTTTTTTTACAATTCTGATTTGCATGCATTATTTGGTGTTTACGTTGTACACAGAGGGTATTTTGCATTATTTTGCAGAGGGTATTATTGCAGAATTATGCATGGAGTCTCAATTTGGTGTTTGTCCCATTTGTGACCGACCGGCTCGATTCGGTCTTATATAGCAACATTTGAAATTGTGTTTTTTACATTGGATAAAAGTAGAGACTCAGAGCTAGAAAATGGTATATCATACACTACAGTTGAGGAACAATGGGAAAGTAATTCTGCTTTGAAATTTGATCAACTTGTAACTTAATCTGGAGTGCCAGAGTGTGCTCTGGGTGTTCGTAAACTCAGAGTGTTGTCAGATTGGCCATTCATACATTCAGAGCGTTTCAGAGCGTTTCTCGGAGCGTTCAGAGCGCACATTGGACACTCTGGCCGAAAAGTAGGGTTGATCCGAGCGTTCTGCCCTAACCAATCAATCAAATGTATTTATAAAGCCCATTTTACATCAGCAGATTTCACAAAGTGCAATACAGAAACCCAGCCTAAAACCCCAAAAAGCAAGCAATGCAGATATAGAAGCACGGTGGCTAGCAAAAACTCCCTAGAAAGGCAACAACCTAGGAAGAAACCTAGAGAGGAACCAGGCTCTGAGGGGTGGCCAGTCCTCTTCTGGCTGTACTGGGTAGAGAGGAACCAGGCTCTGAGGGGTGGCCAGTCCTCTTCTGGCTGTACTGGGTGGAGAGGAACCAGGCTCTGAGGGGTGGCCAGTCCTCTTCTGGCGTGTGCCGGGTAGACCAGAGGAACCAGGCTCTGAGGGGTGGCCAGTCCCCTTCTGGCTGTGCCGGGTGGAGAGGATCCAGGCTCTGAGGGGTGGCCAGTCCCCTTCTGGCTGTGCCGGGGTGGAGAGGATCCAGGCTCTGAGGGGTGGCCAGTCCTCTTCTGGCTGTACTGGGTAGAGAGGAACCAGGCTCTGAGGGGTGGCCAGTCCCCTTCTGGCTGTGCCGGGTGGAGATTATAACAGTACATGGCCATTAAGGCCAGATTTTTCTCCAAGATGTTAAAACGTTCATAGATGACCAGCAGGGTCAAATAATAATCACAGTGGTTGTAGAGGTTGCAACAGGTCAGTACATCAGGAGTAAATGTCACTTGGCTTTTCATAGCCGGGCATTTAGATGTTGAAATAGCAGGTGCGGTACAGAGAGATAGTTGAAAACAGCAGGTCTGGGACAAGGTAGCACGTGCGGTGAACAGGTCAGGGTTCCATAGCCGCAGGCAGAAGAGTGGAAACTGGAGCAGCAGCACGACCAGGTGGACTGGGGACAGCAAGGAGTCATCAGGCCAAGTAGTCCTGAGGCATGGTCCTAGGGCTTAGGTCCTCCGGGATGGGAGGGAGAGAGGGAGAGAAAGAGAATTAGAGGGAGCATAACTGATGCCTCGTGTAGCTCAGTTGGTAGAGCATGGCGCTTGCAACGCCTGGGTTGTGGGTTCGTTTCCCACGGTGGGCCAGTATGAAAAAATGTATGCACTCACTAACTTTAAGTCGCTCTGGATAAGAGCGTCTGCTAAATGACAAAAATGTAAATGTAAAAATTAAATTCACACAGGACACTGGATAAGACAGGATAATAACACCAGACTGACCCTTGCCCTTCGGCACATAGACTATTTCAGCATAGATACTGGAGGCTGAGACGGGGGGGACAGGGGGGGGGGGGTTCGGGAGACACTGTGGCCCCGTCTGACGATACCCCCGGACAGGGCCAACCAGGCAGGATATAACCCCACCCACTTTGCCAAAGCACAGCCCCCACACCACTAGAGGGATATCAACAGACCACCAACCTACTACCCTAACAACAGCACCCAAGCTAACTGGCTAATGTTGGCCTGCTTGCTAGCTACTTCCAGATAGAAATGAGAGGTCAGCTGACTCTGACCATTTTACTCACCCTAGCAGAGATGGTTAGGCTGTTTTCATGTTATCCAGAGCATTGGTGACTGCAACTGTGCTGCTGGCAAAAATGTAATTATGCTTTCTTGCCAACGTTTACTGACACCGGCCATATTCAACGGGTGTTGAGGATTCATAAATGTATCAGTTATTCTGCACTCTGGCACACTCATGAGAGTGCTCTGAAATCGGAGTAGATAGCCAGAGCGAATTTACCAGCTACGTATATCGACAGTTTTCACAGTGACATCATTTACATTTACATTTTAGTCATTTAGCAGACGCTCTTATCCAGAGCGACTTACAGGAGCAATTAGGGTTAAGTGCCTTGCTCAAGGACACATTTACGTCATTTAGCAGACGCTCTTATCCAGAGCTACTTACAAATTGGTGCATTCACCCTATAGCCAGTGGGAAAACCACTTTACACTTTTTTTTTTTTTTTTTTTTTTTTTGGGGGGGGGGGGGGGGGGGGGGGGGGGGGGGTGGGGGTGGGTAGAAGGATTACTTTATCCTATCCCAGGTATTCCTTAAAGAGGTGGGGTTTCAAATGTCTCCGGAAGGTGGTGAGTGACTCCGCTGTCCTGGCGTCGTGAGGGAGCTTGTTCCACCATTGGGGTGCCAGAGCAGCGAACAGTTTTGACTGGGCTGAGCGGGAACTATGCTTCCGCAGAGGAAGGGGAGCCAGCAGGCCAGAGGTGGATGAACGCAATGCCCTCGTTTGGGTTGTAGGGACTGATCAGAGCCCGAAGGTACGGAGGTGCCGTTCCCCTCACTGCTCCATAGGCAAGCACCATGGTCTTGTAACGGATGCGAGCTTCAACTGGAAGCCAGTGGAGTGTGCGGAGGAGGGGGGTGACGTGAGAGAACTTGGGAAGGTTGAACACCAGACGGGCTGCGGCATTCTGGATGAGTTGTAGGGGTTTAATGGCACAGGCAGGGAGGCCAGCCAACAGCGAGTTGCAGTAATCCAGACGGGAGATGACAAGTGCCTGGATTAGGACCTGTCCCGCTTCCTGTGTAAGGCAGGGTCGTACTCTCCGAATGTTGTAGAGCATGAACCTGCAGGATCGGGTCACCGCCTTGATGTTAGAACGACAGGGTGTTGTCCAGGGTCACGCCAAGTCTCTTCGCACTCTGGGAGGAGGACACAACGGAGTTGTCAACCGTGATGGCGAGATCATGGAACGGGCAGTCCTTCCCCGGGAGGAAGAGCAGCTCCGTCTTGCCAGGGTTCAGCTTGAGGTGGTGATCCGTCATCCATACTGATATGTCTGCCAGACATGCAGAGATGCGATTCGCCACCTGGTTATCAGAAGGGGGAAAGGAGAAGATTAGTTGTGTATCGTCAGCGTAGCAATGATAGGAGAGGCCATGTGAGGATATGACAGAGCCAAGTGACTTGGTGTATAGGGAGAATAGGAGAGGGCCTAGAACTGAGCCCTGGGGGACACCAGTGGTGAGAGCACGTGGTGCGGAGACAGCTTCTCGCCACGCCACTTAGTAGGAGCGACCGGTCAGGTAGGACGCAATCCAGGAGTGAGCCGCGCCGGAGATGCCCAGCTCGGAGAGGGTGGAGAGGAGGATCTGATGGTTCACAGTATCAAAGGCAGCAGACAGGTCTAGAAGGACAAGAGCAGAGGAGAGAGAGTTAGCTTTAGCAGTGCGGAGAGCCTCCGTGACACAGAGAAGAGCAGTCTCAGTTGAATGACCAGTCCTGAAACCTGACTGGTTTGGATCAAGAAGGTCATTCTGAGAGAGATAGCAAGAGAGTTGGCAAAGACGGCACGCTCAATAGTTTTGGAAAGAAAAGAAAGAAGGGATACTGGTCTGTAGTTGTTGACATCAGTGGGATCGAGTGTTGGTTTTTTGAGAAGGGGTGCAACTCTCGCTCTCTTGAAGACGGAAGGGACATGGCCAGCGGTCAAGGATGAGTTGATCAGCGAGGTGAGGTAGGGGAGAAGGTCACCGGAGATGGTCTGGAGAAGAGAGGAGGGGATGGGGTCAAGCGGGCAGGTTGTTGGGCGGCTGCAGTCACAAGTCGCAGGATTTTATCTGGAGAGAGAGAGGGGAGAAAGAAGTCAAAGCATAGGGTAGGGCAGTGTGAGTAGGACCAGCAGTGTCATTAGACTTAACAAAACGAGGATGGATGTCGTCAACCTTCTTTTCAAAGTGGTTGACGAAGTCATCCACAGAGAGAGAGGAGGGGGGGGGGGGGGGGGGGGGGGGGGGGGGGGATTCAGCAAGGAGGAAAAAGTGGCAAAGAGCTTCCTAGGGTTAGAGGCAGATGCTTGGAATTTAGAGTGGTAGAAAGTGGCCTTAGCAGCAGAAACAGATGAAGAAAATGTAGAGAGGAGGGAGTGAAAAGATGCCAGGTCGGCAGGGGAGTTTAGTTTTTCTTCCATTTCCGCTCCGCTGCCCGGAGCTCTGTTCTGTGAGCTCGCAATGAGTCATCAAGCCCACGGAGCTGGAGGGGAGGACCGAGCCGGCCGGGAGGATAGGGGACACAGAGAGTCAAAGGATGCAGAAAGGGAGGAGAGGAGGGTTGAGGAGGCAGAATCAGGAGATTGGAGGGGAGAAGGATTGAGCAGAGGGAAGAGATGATAGGATGGAAGAGGAGAGAGTAGTGGGAGAGAGAGCGTGCAGGGACCACCAGGTTAGAGAGGCAGCAGCCACGCGGTGTGAGGCGTTTGTGTAGCCTGTGCAGAGAGGAGGAGAACAGGGATAGGCAGAGGCATAGTTGACAGGCTTGTAGCAAATGGCTACAATAATGCAGAGGAGATCGGAATGAAATGGAACTAAACATCTGGGAGAGGAGAGAGCAGGGCCTCCCTCACCAAAACTTCCACCTCAGAAACTATAATTGTTTCACTGAACCACCCGAACAAAAACTCTCCCAACTTCCACCTTTAGAAATCAGAATTGTTGTGAACCACAGCGGTTCAATGTTTCAAGGAATAGACTCAACCCACTTTATTCAGCTAGCTAACTATGACACCATAGCTAACTAGCATGCTAGCATCCAATAACACACAGTTTAGCACCAACACTTGGTCACAACAAACCACCAATAGTGTGTTAACACACTAAACAGATAATTCGTGTCCGTGTCTAGTTCCTTTCATAACGCAGCAATAATTAAACGTTGGCTAGCTAGCACAAATAAATTGTATTTAGCTGCCACGGTACAGCACACATCATGAACATTCTATTGAAATGGTTACTTGCATAGTGGAGTCTTTTGTTTAGACATGTAGCTAGCTAGCTAAACAATGAACCATAATCTCAACTCATAACGTTACTACCCTGCATGTATCTGCAGGTAGCTAACCAAACAGGTTCAATGTTAGCTAGCTAGCTAACATTAGGCTATAACTAGCAATGCAAATGGCTCTGAGATATGAATAATATCCCCTACACAGATCATACACATAATGTTAGCTAGCTATCTAACATTAGGCTATAACTAGCAATGCAAATGGCTCTGAGATATGAATAATATCACTACACAGATCATACACATAATGTTAGCTAGCTATCTAACATTAGGCTATAACTAGCAATGCAAATGGCTCTGAGATATGAATAATATCACTACACAGATCATACACATAATGTTAGCTAGCTAGCTAACATTAGGCTATAACTAGCAATACAAATGGCTCTGAGATCTGAATAATATCACTACACAGATCATACACATAATGTTAGCTAGCTAGCTAACATTAGGCTATAACTAGCAATGCAAATGGCTCTGAGATCTGAATAATATTACTACACAGATCATACACATAATGTTAGCTAGCTAGCTAACATTAGGCTATAACTAGCAATGCAAATGGCTCTGAGATATGAATAATATCACTACACAAACATATCTGCTCTTTCTTGTTAGGTCTTCTCAGTTGTTTCTTTGTCCATGTCGGAACTGACCTATCATTAAGACATCAGGCGATTGAAGATTATATGAATATCAATGTAGGAAAATGCATAGAAGTGAGTTGTGCAGTTTCAAACTGCTTTTCAAAGTAAAGAGTAACTGATTGCTTACATGTTTAGCACAGAGAGAGAGACGAACGATTGAGGGGAGAGAGGAGAGATGAGGAGGAGAGAGCTTAGACGAGAGAGATGAGAGGGAGAGAGAGGAGAGAGCGAGAGAGAGGAGGAGAGAGGGAGGAGGAGGAGAGAGAGAGAGAGAGAGTGGGCTGTCTGATTGAAGTGTGTGATCCAGGTCAGTCTGAGGTCTAGTCACTCCATCCCAAATGGCACCCTAATCCCTATATAGTGCACTACTTTTGACAATTTGGGACGCATCCCTAGTGTCTGCTGCTCAGAATGGATGGGCGTTGTTGGTGGCTTGTCATGTCTTACCTAAACAACAGAGAGAGATGGAAGCATCAGTAACACCTCCTGCCAGGAACCTAACTAAATTGGATAATAAATGAGTTATGTTGGTGATTTGGGACTTAACCTGAGTGGTGGCCGAGTTTAGGAGAAGATAAGAGAACGCCACTGAGATGAAGACAGGAGGTTTTCTCCCTTCCTTTCTTACTTTGATAAATTAAACTGTTTCCCCAGTTCTCCTCCTGGGACTTTAATTAAAACACACACACGTCCTGATGTACGGGAGAGAGCAGAGACACGTCCTGATGTACGGGAGAGAGCAGAGACACGTCCTGATGTACGGGAGAGAGCAGAGACACGTCCTGATGTACGGGAGAGAGCAGAGACACATGCTATTTTTGCATCCCAAATAGTACCTCATTCCCTTTACAGTGCACTACTTTTGACCAGGGCACATAAATCAAGTAACTTGACTCTTTCCTGTCATCTTCTAGTGAAGTGTACTCCTGAGTGGCGCAGTGGTCTAAGGCACTGCATCGCAGTGCTAACTGTGCTACTAGAGATCCTGGTTCGAATCCAGGCTCTGTCGCCGCCGGCCGCGACCAGGAGACTCATGGGCGGCGAACAATTGGCCCAGCGTCGTCCAGGGTCGAGGAGGAGAGGGAATGGCCGGCAGGGAGTGACTCAGTGATAGAGCAGGCGTTGCAACGCCCAGGTTGCTTAGGGTTCGATTATCCACGGGGGGCCAGTATAAAAAAAATAGTATTCACAACTGTAGAGCGCTTGGATAAGAGCGTACTGCTAAATTGACTAAAAATGTAAATGTAAATGTAAGCAAGTGACCTCAAAAGTATATAGGGAATCAGGTGTGATTTGGGACATACTCTGAAATACTGTCTGAGGTGGAGGTCCTACAGCCCTTTGAGTGGTGTTATGGAGACTGGGGACAGCCTCGACAGAGAGAAAGCCCTGGGAGGTGGTGGATGGAGACTGGGGACAGCCTAGACAGAGCAGAAAGCCCTGTGAGTGGTGTTATGGAGACTGGGGACAGCCTTAGACAGAGCAGAAAGCCCTGTGAGTGGTGTTATGGAGACTGGGGACAGCCTCAGACAGAGCAGAAAGCCCTGTGAGTGGTGTAATGGAGACTGGGGACAGCCTCAGACAGAGCAGAAAGCCCTGTGAGTGTTGTTATGGAGACTGGCTGTTGTTATCTCATTTCTCTCTGTTAATCAGTTAGACCATTTACCTCAAATACCCATTCTATTTACCTGTTATAATTGAATGTAGTGTACTTGGGGCGTTGTGATGCTGCCTTAGCATTTGCGAATAGAAATGGTCTCTCTGCTGTGGACCCTGATCAAATGTCGTTCACTATTTAGGAAACAGGGTGCCATTTGGCCTGATCAAATGTCGTACACTATATAGGAAACAGGGTGCCATTGGGTCCTGATCAAATGTTGTTCACTATTTAGGAAACAGGGTGCCATTTGGCCTGATCAAATGTAGTTCACTATATAGGGAACAGGGTGCCATTTGGGACTGGCCTGGAATTAGATGCAGCTCTAATGTAGAATTCAAATGAAGTGTGGCTCTGTCGTCAAGCCATGGAGAAACACTGTTTCACTTGTTGTTGCCCATGCCTGTTTCACTAGCATGTGTGCATGCGCGTGCATATGTGTGTGTGTGTGTGTGTGTACAGTCGTGGTCAAAGGTTTTGAGAATGACACAAGTATTGGTCTTCACAAAGTTTGCTGCTTCAGTGTTTTTAGATATTTTTGTCAGATGTTACTATGGTATACTGAAGTATAATTACAAGCATTCCATAAGTGTCAAAGGCTTTTATTGACAATTACATTACGTTTATGCAAAGAGTCAATATTTGCAGTGTTGATCTTTCTTTTTCAAGACCTCTTCAATCCGCCCTGGCATGCTGTCAATTAACTTCTGGGCCACATCCTGACTGATGGCAGCCCATTCCTGCATAATCAATGCTTGGAGTTTGTCCGAATTTGTGGGGTTTTTGTTTGTCCACCCGCCTCTTGACGATTGACCACAAGTTCTCAATGGGATTAAGGTCTGGGGAGTTTCCTGGCCATGGACCCAAAATGTCGATGTTTTGTTCCCCGAGCCACTTAGTTATCACTTTTTCCTTATGGCAAGGTGCTCCATCATGCTGGAAAAGGCATTGTTCGTTACCAAACAGTTCTTGGATGGTTGGGAGAAGTTGCTCTCGGAGGATGTGTTGGTACCATTCTTTATTCATGGCTGTGTTCTTAGGCAAAATTGTGAGTGAGCCCACTCCCTTGGCTGAGAAGCAACCCCACACATGAATGGTCTCAGGATGCTTTACTGTTGGCATGACACAGGACTGATGGTAGTGCTCACCTTGTCTTCTCTGGACAAGGTGTTTTCCGGATGGCCCAAACAATTGGAAAGGGGATTCATCCGAGAAAATTACTTTACCCCAGTCCTCAGCAGTCCAATCCCTGTACCTTTTGCACAATATCAGTCTGTCCCTGATGTTTTTCCTGGAGAGTAGTGGCTTCTTTGCTGCCCTTCTTGACACCAGGCCATCCTCCAAAAGTCTTCGCCTCACTGTGCGTGCAGATGCACTCACATCTGCCTGCTGCCATTCCTGAGCAAGCTCTGCACTGGTGGTGCCCCGATCCCGCAGCTGAATCAACTTTAGGAGACGGTCCTGGCACTAGCTGGACTTTCTTGGGCGCCCTGAAGCCTTCTTCACAAGTTCTTGATGATCCGATAAATGGTTGATTTAGGTGCAATCTTACTAGCAGCAATATCCTTGCCTGTGAAGCCCTTTTTGTGCAAAGCAATGATGACGGCACGTGTTTCCTTGCAGGTAACCATGGTTAACAGAGGAAGCTTCCATTCTGTTATTCTAACTCAATCAGCATGACAGAGTGATCTCCAGCCTTGTCCTCGTCATCCCTCTCACCTGTGTTAACGAGAGAATCACTGACATGATGTCAGCTGGTCCTTTTGTGGCAGGGCTGAAATGCAGTGGAAATGTTTTTTGGGGGATTAAGTTCATTTTCATGGCAAACAGGGACTTTGCAATTAATTGCAATTCATCTGATCACTCTTCATAACATTCTGGAGTATATGCAAATTACCATCATAAATACTGAGACAGCAGACTTTGTGAAAATTAATATTTGTGTCATTCTCATAACTTTGGACCGCGACTGTGTATGTGTGTAGAGTCCCTGCGTCTCTCAGAATAACTCATTGTCTTTTTACATGGCTGATGTCATATGACATCTCTTACCACAATAATGTATATATGTTTATAAACAGCGAACTGAACCCTGTCCAAAAGCAACAAATCTGATCTGAAGGAAAATACTGGTTGTCACTACTAGTGGGGAGGAGGCAATTTACATTTCTAGTATTTTACTTTTTACCAGACTGTGTGCCTGTTTGAGCTACTCACTGTATGTATGTGTGTGTGTGTATGTGTATGTTTGTGTGTGTGTGTGTGTGTTTTGTGTGTGTGTGTGTGTGTGTGTGTGTGTGTGCCTGGGCTGGTACGGGGTGAGCGAGGTGATGGTATGCGTGCAGAATCACAATAGTCACCCTTATTACCAGTCTGGAGAGGATCTGAGCACAGCCAGCTTCCCTGGAGATTCCCCCTGTCTATCTGGCTGTCCCTGGCTGACAGTGGAGATTCCCCCTGTCTAGCTGTCTGTCCCTGGCTTCCCTGGAGATTCCCCCTGTCTAGCTGTCTGTCCCTGGCTTCCCTGGAGATTCCCCCTGTCTAGCTGGCTGTCCCTGGCTTCCCTGGAGATTCCCCCTGTCTAGCTGTCTGTCCCTGGCTGACAGTGGAGATTCCCCCTGTCTAGCTGTCTGTCCCTGGCTGACAGTGGAGATTCCCCCTGTCTAGCTGTCTGTCCTTGGCTGACAGTGGAGATTCCCCCTGTCTATCTGTCTGTCCCTGGCTGACAGTGGAGATTCCCCCTGTCTATCTGTCTGTCCCTGGCTGACAGTGGAGATTCCCCCCTGGTCTAGCTGTCTGTCACTTGGCTGACAGTGGAGATTCCCCCTGTCTAGCTGTCTGTCCTTGGCTGGACAGTGGAGATTACCCCTGTCTAGCTGTCTGTCCATGGCTAACAGTGGAGATTACCCCTGTCTATCTGTCTGTCCCTGGCTGACAGTGGAGATTCCCCCTGTCTAGCTGTCTGTCCCTGGCTGACAGTGGAGATTCCCCCTGTCTAGCTGTCTGTCCTTGGCTGACAGTGGAGATTCCCCCTGTCTATCTGTCTGTCCCTGGCTGACAGTGGAGATTCCCCCTGTCTATCTGTCTGTCCCTGGCTGACAGTGGAGATTACCCCTGTCTATTTGTCTGTCCCTGGCTGACAGTGGAGATTCCCCCTGTCTATCTGTCTGTCCTTGGCTGACAGTGGAGATTCCCCCTGTCTATCTGTCTGTCCCTGACTGACAGTGGAGATTCCCCCTGTCTAGCTGTCTGTCCCTGGCTGACAGTGGAGATTCCCCCTGTCTATCTGTCTGTCCCTGGCTAACAGTGGAGATTCCCCCTGTCTATCTGTCTGTCCCTGGCTGACAGTGGAGATTCCCCCTGTCAAGCTGTCTGTCCCTGGCTGACAGTGGAGATTACCCCTGTCTATCTGTCTGTCCCTGACTGACAGTGAAGATTCCCCCTGTCTATCTGTCTGTCCTTGGCTGACAGTGGAGATTCCCCCTGTCTATCTGTCTGTCCCTGGCTGACAGTGGAGATTCCCCCTGTCTATCTGTCTGTCCCTGGCTGACAGTGGAGAATCCCCCTGTCTAGCTGTCTGTCCCTGGCTGACAGTGGAGATTACCCCTGTCTAGCTGTCTGTCCCTGGCTGACAGTGGAGATTCCCCCTGTCTAGCTGTCTGTCCGTGGCTGACAGTGGAGATTCCCCCTGTCTATCTGTCTGTCCCTGGCTGACAGTGGAGATTCCCCCTTTCTATCTGTCTGTCCTTGGCTGACAGTGGAGATTACCCCTGTCTATCTGTCTGTCCCTGACTGACAGTGGAGATTCCCCCTGTCTAGCTGTCTGTCCTTGGCTGACAGTGGAGATTCCCCCTGTCTAGCTGTCTGTCCTTGGCTGACAGTGGAGATTCCCCCTGTCTATCTGTCTGTCCCTGGCTGACAGTGGAGATTCCCCCTGTCTATCTGTCTGTCCTTGGCTGACAGTGGAGATTACCCCTGTCTAGCTGTCTGTCCCTGGCTGACAGTGGAGATTCAACCCTGTCTATCTGTCTGTCCCTGACTGACAGTGGAGATTCCCCCTGTCTATCTGTCTGTCCCTGGCTGACAGTGGAGATTCCCCCTGTCTATCTGTCTGTCCCTGGCTGACAGTGGAGATTCCCCCTGTCTAGCTGCCTGTCCCTGGCTGACAGTTTAGATTCCCCCTGTCCCCCTGTCTGTCCCTGGCTGACAGTGGAGATTCCCCCTGTCTATCTGTCTGTCCCTGGCTGACAGTGGAGATTCCCCCTGTCTAGCTGTCTGTCCCTGGCTGACAGTGGAGATTCCCCCTGTCTAGCTGTCTGTCCCTGGCTGACAGTTTAGATTCCCACTGTCTATTTGTCTGTCCTTGGCTGACAGTGGAGATTCCCCCTGTCTATCTGTCTGTCCTTGGCTGACAGTGGAGATTCCCCCTGTCTATCTGTCTGTCCCTGACTGACAGTGGAGATTCCCCCTGTCTATCTGTCTGTCGCTGGCTGACAGTGGAGATTCCCCCTGTCCGTCTGTCTGTCTGTCTGCTGCTGAACCTGGATAACCCCCCTCTCAATTGTAAACAGAAACAGAGACCGAGACAGAAACAAAGACAGAGATAGTGACAGACATAGAGACAGAGACAGAGACAGAGACAGAGAGAGAGACAGAGAGAGAGACAGAGACAGAGAGAGAGACTGAGACAGAGACAGAGACAGAAACAGAGACAGAGACAGAGAGAGACAGAGACAGAGACAGAGACAGAGACAGAGACAGAAACAGAAACAGAGACAGAGACAGAGACAAAGACAGAGACAGAGACAGAAACAGAGACAGAGACAGAGAGAGACAGAGAGAGACAGAGACAGAAACAGAGACAGAGACAGAGAGAGAGACAGAGAGAGAGACAGAAAAGAGACAGAGACAGAGACAAGAACAGAGACAGAGACAGAGACAGAGACAGGACAGAGAACAGAAACAGAGACAGAACAGAGAGAGACAAAGAGACAGAGAGACAGAGACGAACAGAGACAGACAGAGACAGAGAAGAGACAGAGACAGAGACAGAGACAGAGACAGAGAGACAGAGAGAGATAGAGACAGAGACAGAGACAGAGACAGAGACAGAGACAGAAACAGAGAGAGAGAGAGAGAGAGAAAGGGACAGAGACAGAGGCAGAGACAGAGACAGAGACAGAGGCAGAGGCAGAGGCAGAGGCAGAGGCAGAGAGAGAGAGAGAGTCCCTTGTGTCTGCATGCATTACCTCTTTGGGTCCATGTGTTTCCTCTCCTACTCTGGTCCTACAAACCCATGTCTGGGAATGAACATTCTACCCAGGTGACATCATGTTTGCATACCAAGCTCTGAGGTATAGGGTCTATGAATCACGGATTAGTATGACACTGCAATTAGCTGCACATGGTTTTATAGTTGTTGAACTGACAGTGTTTCTGACTGGGTTTGAACATGGATACTCATACACCCCTCAATAATATGTTAGCCCACTGAGCTAAAGCCTAGGCATTCTGTTGGAGATGCTCATCAGTT
This sequence comes from Coregonus sp. 'balchen', assembly GCA_902810595.1. Lineage (NCBI taxonomy): Eukaryota > Metazoa > Chordata > Actinopteri > Salmoniformes > Salmonidae > Coregonus > Coregonus sp. 'balchen'. Next base: position 42,668,686 of record LR778258.1, read on the forward strand.
ATGCCTATGCTGCTGTTGAATTGTTTCTCATGTGAGTAATGCAGGTATATGTCATTAGGTCTGTGAGTCAGTCTTTGACCTGTGACTGACCATGTTCAGACATGGGATTCCTGACCCCACAGTACTGTCTTAGCATATTGAGCTAAAGTAAAGCCTAGGTTTATTTCAGGTCTCATACATTGTTACTCCAGGGGACAGACATTGTTACTCCAGGGGACAGACATTGTTACTCCAGGGGACAGACATTGTTACTCCAGGGGACAGACATTGTTTACTCCAGGGGACATACATTGTTACTCCAGGGGACAGACATTGTTACTCAGGGGCAGACTTGTTGGGGTATACATGTTACTGCCAGGGACTATCATGTTACTCATGGGACAATACATGTTACTCCAGGTGGACATCATTTTACCGGTGACGACCCAGGGGACAGACATTGATTACTGCCCACGGGACAATGACTATGTTTACTCCAGGGGACAGACATTGTTACTCCAGGGGACAACATTGTTACTCTCCAGGGGACAGACATTGTTACTCTCAGGGGACATGACATTGTTTACTTCCAGGGACAGACATTGTTTACTCCAGGGGACATTGTCTACAGGGGACATACATTGTTACTCCAGGGGACAGACATTGTTACTCCAGGGGACAGACATTGTTACTCCAGGGGACATACATTGTTACTTCACAACTTTCCAGGGGACATACATTGTTACTCCAGGGACAAAATGTTACTCCAGGGGACATACATTGTTACTCCAGGGGACAGACATTGTTACTCCAGGGGACAGACATTGTTACTCCAGGGGACATACATTGTTACTCCAGGGGACAGACATTGTTACTCCAGGGGACATACATTGTTACTCCAGGGGACAGACATTGTTACTCCAGGGACAGACATTGTTACTCCAGGGGACATACATTGTTACTCCAGGGGACAACATGTTACTCCAGGGGACAGACATGTGTTACTCCAGGGGACAACATTGTTACTCCAGGGGACAGACATTTTACTCCAGGGGACATACATTGTTACTCCAGGGGACAGACATTGTTACTCCAGGGGACAGACATTGTTACTCCAGGGGACAGACATTGTTACTCCAGGGGACAGACATTGTTACTCCAGGGGACAGACATTGTTACTCCAGGGGACATACATTGTTACTCCAGGGGACAGACATTGTTACTCCAGGGGACAGTACATTGTTACTCCAGGGACAGACATGTTACTCCAGGGGACAGACTTGTTACTCCAGGGGACAGACTTGTTACTCCAGGGGACAGACATTGTTACTCCAGGGGACAGACTTGTATCTCCAGGGGACATACATTGTTACTCTCACCGGGGACAGACATTGTTACCGGGGACATACATTGTTACTCCAGGGGACAATTTGTCCGTTCCAGGGACAGACCATTGTTACTTCCAGGACTCCTTCTGCAGGCAGACTTGACTCAGGACAGTACATTTTATCCCAGTGCGCCTCATTCCTATCTAGTGGGACCGACTTGTCACGTAGGCCATATGGGAGAATCATTGGTCAGTCCATCACAGAATGACTCCGGGGACAGACATGATCTTCTCCGGGGCAGTAAATGTTAACTCCGGATACAACATGTTATGGGGCTCCAATGTTACTCCAGGGTTACAGTACTTGTCTACTTCCAGGGGCCAGACCGGGGAAAGTCTAAAGTAGCGGGTCCATTTGGACATACAAACCCCGTTCATTGAGGTAATTCTGCGATTCCCCATTTGCGAGCCTGTTCAGGGTCAGGGTCCGGGTCAGGTTAGTGATTAGGGTTAGGTGCAGGTGGTTAGGTCAGTCCACAGGGTTAGGGTTAGGGCAGGCTGATCAGGTTCAGGGCAGGGTTAGGGTTAGCCTGGACTAGGGTCAGGGTCATGTAGGTAGGTCAGGTCCAAATGGTTCCGGTTAGCGTATTAGGGTGCTCAGCGTTGGTTGTACCAGGGTTGCATAGGTCTTATAGGTCAGGATAGGGTCAGGGTCCATGTTGGGCAGCAACGGTTCAGGGTAATAGGTCAGGGTTCCAGTGTTTGGGTTAGGGTCAGGGTGGGTAGGGTCAGGTAGGGTTAGGGTCAGGGTAGGGTTAGGGTTAGGGTCAGGGTTAGGGTTAGGGTTGGGGAGGGTCAGGGTAGGGTAGGGGGCAGGGTTGGGTTGGGGAGGGTCGGGTCAGGGTTTGGGTTAGGGTCGGGTTAGGGTTAGGGTTAGGGTCAGGGTTAGGGTCAGGGTCAGGGTTAGGGTTAGGGTCAGGGTTAGGGTTAGGGTTAGGGTTAGGGTTAGGGTCAGGGTCAGGGTTAGGGTAGGGTCAGGGTTAGGGTTAGGGTCAGGGTTAGGGTCAGGGTCAGGGTTAGGGTTAGGGTCAGGGTTAGGGTCAGGGTTAGGGTCAGGGTTAGGGTCAGGGTCAGGGTTAGGGTTAGGGTCAGGGTTAGGGTTAGGGTTAGGGTTAGGGTCAGGGTTAGGGTTAGGGTTAGGGTCAGGGTTAGGGTTAGGGTTAGGGTCAGGGTTAGGGTTAGGGTCAGGGTTAGGGTTAGGGTTAGGGTTAGGGTTAGGGTTAGGGGGTTAGGGGGGTCAGGGTCAGGGTTAGGGTTAGGGTTAGGGTTAGGCTCATGTGCCTCGAATCAAACCTAATCAGAGCTAGCTATCTGCACTTTAAATGACTGCAACTTTTCTTAATTGTGATGTTATATTTTTTCTTTATATTTTTGTTGTTTTGCCATGAGCCCATGACCGTTTCTCAACATTACTCCCCTGTGTTGTCTCCCTTCAGATAGGGACGGACATACAGAGAAGCTTATGAGCAGAATATGTTGAAAATATGTATTTTCAACATATTGTGCTTACTGGGAAGTCACTCTAGCAATCCACCAATGTACAATACTTGAATTAAACTTAAAAAGCTACAAAATCTGAGTTCGTCTTTGGCACAGCAGAGGACGGAGCAGAGCGAGACAGTGTAAACAGATGTTCTATGATAGTTGAAGGAGTGTTAACTGAGACTGAGTATAAATATATGTTATGTGAGAGTTGAAAGTGTGTTAACTCACTGACTGAGTATAAATATATGTTCTCTGATAGTTGAAGGTGTGTTAACTGACAGACAGTATAAATATATGTTATGTGAGAGTTGAAAGTGTGTTAACTCACTGACTGAGTATAAATATATGTTCTCTGATAGTTGAAGGTGTGTTAACTCACTGACTAAGTATGAATAGATGTTCTCTGATAGTTAAAGGTGTGTTAACTGAGACTGAGTATAAATATATGTTATCTGATAGTTAAAGGTCTGTTAACTGACTGACTGATTATAAATAGAGATTCTCTGATAGTTGAAGTTGTGTTAAATGACTGACTGAGTATAAAACTATGTTCTATGGTAGTTGAATGTGTGTTAACTGACTGACTAAGTATGAATAGATGTTCTCTGATAGTTAAAGGTCTGTTAACTGACTGACTGAGTGTAAATATATGTTCTCTAATAGTTGAAGGTATGTTAACTGACTGACCAGGCAAATAGATGTTCTCTGATAGTTGAAGGTGTGTTAACTAACTGACTGAGTATAAATACAGGGAGGGAAAAAAGTATTTGATCCCCTGCTGATTTTGTACGTTTGCCCACTGAAAAAGACATGATCAGTCTATAATTTTAATGGTAGGTATATTTGAACAGTGAGAGACAGAATAACAACAAAAAAATCCAGAAAAATGCATGTAAAAAATGTTATGAATTGATTTGCATTTTAATGAGGGAAATAAGTATTTGACCCCTCTGCAAAACATGACATAGTACTTGGTGGCAAAACCCTCGTTGGCAATCACAGAGGTCAGACGTTTCTCCATCCCCCCACCCCACACACACCTTAACTACTGCACCATGTGGTTTCTGTAGTCGGGTCAGTCTTGTTGTAAAGGCAGCAAGCTGTGGAGTCCTCGTAACTAATTGCCTTTCCATAAACCACAATCAAGTCAACTGCACTTTACTGCCAGTCTCGGTATCTAGCTGCATTCCACCAGAACAGCTGGAGAGCCAGGATTCATCTAAATCTAGTACTGTTTCCATATGTAGACGTTCATCTAAATCTAGTACTGTTTCCATATGTAGACGTTCATCTAAATCTAGTACTGTTTCCATATGTAGACGTTCATCTAAATCTAGTACTGTTTCCATATGTAGACGTTCATCTAAATCTAGTACTGTTTCCATATGTAGACGTTCATCTAAATCTAGTACTGTTTCTACTCTTGTGTTTTCATAGCTTGTTTAGTTGTTTCCTCTTCAAAGACAATGGAAGCTACTCCGGATTTATCCAGACACACTGCTGTGTGTGTGTGTCTGTGTCTGTGTGTCTGTGTCTGTGTCTGTGTATGTGTCTGTGTCTGTGTGTGTGTCTGTGTCTGTGTGTGTGTCTGTGTCTGTGTGTGTGTCTGTGTCTGTGTCTGTGTCTGTGTCTGTGTGTGTGTCTGTGTCTGTGTCTGTGTCTGTCTGTGTGTGTGTCTGTGTGTGGTAGTAGTTATCTACTAAGCTATCAGCTAAGCTGTTGTTGAATGTCCCTGTTAGACATTGTATCCAAGGAGACAGTGGATTCCTCCCAAATGGCCTATGGCTCCTGGTGAACAGTAGAGATCTATAGGCAATAGGGTATCATTTGGCCCGCATATATTGAAACCCACTAATGAGAATTAGGGTGAAACCAGGAAAACAAATACACAGAAAGGCTTTTTATACAGGTTACATCCGAAACGGCACCCTATTCCCTGTATAGTGCACTACTTTAGACCAGAGAATGGCACCCTATTCCCTATATAGGGCACTACTTTAGACCAGAGAATGGCACCCTATTCCCTATATAGTGCACTACTTTAGACCAGAGAATGGCACCCTATTCCCTATATAGTGCACTACTTTAGACCAGAGAATGGCACCCTATTCCCTCTATTGTGCACTACTTTAGACCAGAGAATGGCACCCTATTCCCTATATAGTGCACTACTTTAGACCAGAGAATGGCACCCTATTCCCTATATAGTGCACTACTTTAGACCAGAGAATGGCACCCTATTCCCCTATTGTGCACTACTTTAGACCAGAGAATGGCACCCTATTCCCTGTATAGTGCACTACTTTAGACCAGGGCCCACAGGGAATAGGGTGCCGTTTGGGATGCAGTCACAGACAATAAGAGTCATTGGTAGTTATCACTGAGTGGTACTGGTTCTGGTAGTGAGCTGACAGTACAGGTAATGATGATACCTTGACATGCATCATCAACTCTGGTTAATCATTACATGAAGGTGCCCTTAGAGGACTGATATTCCCTTAATACCACATGTAGAGCTGCATTTATGTTTCCCCCTTACCAATACAGGTTTTATAGTATAAATCAATGGCAGTTTCCTAGATAGCAAACACATAAACAAACTGTTTTTCATGAAGGAAAGTACTATCTAGATACTACCCACCCTAGGGAGGTTATCTGAATCATCTGACTGTATAGCTGCTTGAGAATGACAGGGTGAGAATGAGAGTGGTGCACCGCTGGAACACCTAGGGAGTGGTGCCTCAGACTCGTAGGGAGTGGTGCCTCCAACTCGTAAGTGGTTGCCTAGATCGTAGGGAGTGGCCTCAACTCTAGGAGTGGTGCCTGACTCATGGATGGTGCCTCAGACTCATAGGGAGTGGTGCCTCAGACTCATAGGGAGTGGTGCCTCAGACTCGTAGGGAGTGGTGCCTCAGACTCGTAGGGAGTGGTGCCTCAGACGTTAGGGAGTGGCCTCAGACCGTGGGGTGGTGCCTCAATCGTGGAGTGGTGCCTTGATTGCCGAGGACTGGTCCCTCAGCAGAGGGTTAAAGAGAGATGACTGCCCTACTGTAGGGTTTACCTAGACTGGGTCTGTGCCCAAGTTACCCGGCTGGGTCCCTGACTCTGCAGAGGGTTTAACCACAAGAAAGACTGACTGGGTCTCCTGACTCGGCAGAGGGTTTAACCAGAAGAAGACTGACTGGGTCCCCTGACTCTCAGAGAGGTTTTAACCACGAAGAAGACTGACTGGGTCTTGACTCTGCAAGAAGATTAAAGACGGGAGACCTGAGGGTCACGAGAGGTTTGACCCAAAGGGTGTCTAAGTAACTAGAGAAGGATGAAGAGGAAGAGGTTACCACAGAAAATGACTGGTCGGCGTTGGAGGTTTCAGACATTAGGGCTCGACCTGAGAGGGTACACAGAAATCGTCAGAGTGAGGGGAGCGGAGACGAGAGAGAGTCTTTGCCGATAATTTTTAGTCTTGAAAGCCCCGCCCGGCGAACTTTGGGCGATGGCCCGGGCGCAGGTAAGAGCGAGATAGATAGAGAAGAGACGAGAGCAGAGTTGAGAGAGGAGAGAGTGAGCAGGAAAGGGAGCCTCTTAACAAGAAGAGGGAGTTCCCCTGGCTTGAAAACCGAGGAGGAGAGCTGTTACAGTACCTGGGAGCTGATATGCGCCCACACTTCCCCTTGACTTGGTTACATCATGCCACACCCCATGAAGCTGGACAGTCTGGTCCCCCCACCCCCCACCACTGGGCGTAAGCCCAACTGACAGCTCCCACTAATAAAGGGCAATAGGGAACTGTGATAATCCATCTATCAATGTTGACAAGCTACTAATAATTAGTGATCCTTCATATACATGAGAACTTTTCAAAGGTCTCTGCTGTCAATGAATCCAGATGAATCAGGGACCAGGTTTACACCAGGAGTATCAACTAGCAGCAGGCCATCACACTGGGCACACACTGGTTGAACCAACGTTGTTTCCACCTCATTTAGATGAAATTACATTGAACCAACATGGAATAAACGTTGAATCTTCGTCTGTGCCCAGTGGGATGAGTTCTTTTTTTGTTTATATTGTTTTTCGTGGAGCAGAGCAGAGCGGCAACATTTATGGCCGCAGGTGTTTTCATGGCGTCCCAACAGTTTTACACTCATAATGGGCCGGGTTTTATCTTAATAAACACATTCCAGGTGTTACCAATTTGTATGTAATGAAGTTCTGCCCTCTGTGGAGTGGTGTAAAACAACAAGCAGACACACACCATCCCTCCACAGGGTCCCTGAGGGTCCACAGCCCTGTCTCAGCTCTGACACCACTCACATCTGAAGGGAGAGGGGATAAGGCGACCCCTATTGCCAAATCGTCACTCGCTCCGTTTTTTTTTCCACTCTCTCTAAAAGTCATTGGTGTTATCACTGAGTGGTACGGTTCGGTGGACTAGTACCGTAATGTATACCTTGACGCATCATAAACTCGGGTTAATCATTACATGAAGGTGCCCTTAGAGGACTGATATTCCCTTAATACCACATGTAGAGCTGCATTTATGTTTCCCCCTTACCAATACAGGTTTTATAGTATAAATCAATGGCAGTTTCCTAGATAGCAAACACATAAACAAACTGTTTTTCATGAAGGAAAGTACTATCTAGATACTACCCACCCTAGGGAGGTTATCTGAATCCATCTGACTGTATGCTGCTTGAGATGACAGGGTGAGAATGAAGGGGGTGCAACCGCTGGAACACCTGGGATGGGGGCCTCAGACTCGTAGGGAGTGGTGCCTCAGACTCGTAGGGATGGTGCCTCAGACCCCGTAGGAGTGGTGCCTCAGATCATGGGGAGTGGTGCCTCGACTCATAGGGGGTTTCCTCGACTCCTAGGGAGTGGTGCCTCAGACTCATAGGAGTGGTGCCTCAGACTCGTAGGGAGTGGTGCCTCAGACTCTGGGAGGGGTTTCCCCTCAGAACTCGTAGGAGTGGTGCCTCAGACTCGTAGGGAGTGGTGCCTCAGACTCGTAGGGAGTGGTGCCTCAGACTCGTAGGGAGTGGTGCCTCAGACTCGTAGGGAGTGGTGCCTCAGACTCCTAGGGAGTGGTGCCTCAGACCCCCTGGGGATGGTGCCTCAGACCCTGGGGATGGTGCCTCAACTCCTAGGGAGTGGTGCCTCAGACTCCTAGGGAGTGGTGCCTCAGACTCCTAGGGAGTGGTGCCTCAGACTCCTAGGGAGTGGTGCCTCAGACTCCTAGGGAGTGGTGCCTCAGACTCCTAGGGGGGTGGTGCCTCGACTCGTAGGGAGGGGGTGCCTCAGACTCGTAGGAGTGGGTCCTCAGACTCGTAGGGAGTGGTGCCTCAGACTCGTAGGGAGTGGTGCCTCAGACTCATAGGGAGTGGTGCCTCAGACTCGTAGGGAGTGGTGCCTCAGACTCATGGGGATTGGGTGCCTCAAAACTCGTAGGGAGTGGTGCCTCAGACTCATAGGGAGTGGTGCCTCAGACTCGTAGGGAGTGGTGCCTCAGCCTCATAGGGAGTGGTGCCTCAGACTCATAGGGCTGGCCTTCAGTAGTCTACACACATGTCTGTGTCCCAAACTGCACTATTTTCCCCATTTAGCGGACTACCTTTCACCAGAGCCCCATGGCAACAGTAGTGATCTATATAGGGAACAGTGTGCCAATTGGGATGTGACCACCCAGAAGACTGACTGGGTCCCTGACTCAGCAGAGGGTTTAACCACAGAAGAAGACTGACTGGGTCCCTGACTCTGCAGAGGGTTTAACCACAGAAGAAGACTAACTGGGCCCTCTGACTCAGAAAGGGGGTTTTAAACCCAAGAAGAAGCTAACGGGTCTCTGACTCTGCAGAGGGTTTAACCCAAGAAAGACTGACGGGGTTTCTCTGACTCTGCAGGGGGTTTAACCACAGAAGAAGACTGACTGGGCCCTCTGACTCTCCCAGAGGTTTAACCACAGAAGAAGACTGACTGGGCCCTCTGACTCTCAGAGGGTTTAACCACGAATAAGACTGACTGGGTCTCTGACTCTGCAGAGGTTTACCACAAAAGAAGACTGACTGGGTCTCTGACTCTGCAGAGGGTTTAACCACAGAAGAAGACTGACTGGGTCTCTGACTCTGCAGAGGGTTTAACCACAGAAGAAGACTGACTGGGTCTCTGACTCTGCAGAGGGTTTAACCACAGAAGAAGACTGACTGGGTCTCTGACTCTGCAGAGGGTTTAACCACAGAAGATCTGTCTAAGTAGTGTGGAAGGAGATGGGAAGAGAGGAGAGAGAGAGAAAGGAAGAGGTGAGGTGGAAGGGAGTTGGCAGATGTCTTTAAGTACTGTGGAGAGAGAGAGAGAGAGAGAGAGAGACGGAGAGAGAGAGAGAGTTAGAGAGAGAGCGAGAGAGTGAAGAGCGAGAGAGCGAAGGAAAAGGAAGAGAGAGAGAGAGAGAGAGAGACGGAGAGGAGAGAAAAGTTAAGAGAGACGAGAGATTGGAGACGAGAGAGAGAGAAGAGAAAGAGAAGAGGAGAGAGAAGGGAAAACTAAGCCTAAGCCTCTTTAACATTAACAGAAAGGAGCCCACTGATCTTGAAAGGGCCCGGGGGAGCGAGACGCGTTTACAGTAGCCTGGAGCTTATCTTGACCACACGACCACACAGTTCCCCATTGAAGCTGGGTTTCAGGTCATGGTCACACCACCTGGACATCTCCCCCACCCCACCACTGGGACAGTAAGAGCTCCATATCTGACAGCTCCACAAAAAGGCAAAGGGAACTGTGATAATCCATCTATCAATGATGACAAGCTACTAATAATTAGTGATCCTTCATATCATAAACTTTTAAAAGGGTCTCTGCTGTAAATGAATCCAGATAAATCGGGCCGGGTTTTCCCACCAGGAGTATCAACTAGCAGCAGCCATCACACTGGGCACACACTGGTTGAACCAACGTTGTTTCCACCTCATTTAGATGAAATTACATTGAACCAACATGGTATAAACGTTGAATCTTCGTCTGTGCCCAGTGGGATGGTTCTTTTTTTTGTTTATATTTTTTTCGGAGCAGAGCAGAGCGGCAACATTTATGGCCGCAGGTTTTCATGGCGTCCCAACGTTTACACCTAATGGGGGCCCGGGTTTTATCTAATAAACACATTTCCAGTGTTACCAATTGTATGTAATGAAGTTCCCGCCCTCTTGGATGTGTAAAACAACAACAACACACCACCCTCCCTCCACAGGTCCCTGGGGCCCCCAGCCCTCTCCCCTCTGACACCACTCACACTGAAGGGAGAGGGAGAGGAAAGGGAAAGACAAGAGAAGAGAGAAGATAAGAGAAGAAGGAGAGAGAGAGAGAAGAGGAGAGTGAGAGAGAGAGGATAAAGAGATGAGAGATGAGAGAGAGGAGAGAAGGGGAGGGGCTAGAGAAGAGAGAGGAAGGAGAGAGGACAGGAGGGTTTGGGGAGGAGAGAAGACAGGGAAGAGGAGATAGGGAGAATAGATAGGAGGAGAGGGGAGAATGAGAAGATAGAGAAGATAACAGGATTTAAGCAGGAGTGAGAACAGAGAGTAGGAGAAGAGAGAGAGAGAGAGACGAAGAGAGGGGAAGAAAAGGGTAGAGGAAGTAGAGAAGAAAAATAAAGGTAGAAAGACAGAAAGGAGAGAGTAGAGCGATCATATATAGATAACAAAAGAGACATAAGTATAGAAGAGACCGCATAGGAAAAGAGAGACAGTATAGAAGAAGGGAATAGAAAATAAGAGGGAAAGAGTAGATATAACGATATACGGGAATATAGAGATAGCAGAAAAGAGTGTAAAGAGAGAATAGAGATAGAGATAAAATACCGATAAGAAGATATTAAAGGAGATAAATAAGATATAGAGATAGAGAGAGATAGAGAAAAGAATATAGAAGAGGAAGAGTATATCAGATAAAAAGAGAAAAGAAGGAGATTGAATATTCCGGGAGATAGTAATATAGTCCTACCGATTCTAATTTATCTTTATAACGTATGTATACTTAAATTCTATACATTTATGACCTTTTTATTTAACTTTATTATTTTAAAGAGAAATGGTGATAATAATAGATAGGATTATAATATAGAAAGTTTAGATAAAGTATATATAGAAGATAAAAGAAAGTATTAATTAGATTAAGATATACTAGATAGAAATAATAGTTTAAAATATAATGAAAAAACAGATATATATAAAGAAAAAATAGAAGATAAGCAGGAAGATTAAAATAGAATAGAAGAGAATACCGAGATATAAAGAATAGAAGTATAAAAATTAATCCCGCTCTTCGCTCTTTCCCTAGCACCCTTGGTTCCCAGAACTCTGCGCTTCCTTCCTATAGGAAAAGGCCCCTTTTGAAGTTAGGCTCTTTCTCTCCTAGCAACATGCCAGTCAGATTCCGTTTTTCTCCTTCCACCTTTTGCCTCCGCAAGCGGTGTTACTCTAGGATGCTCCCTTTTTAAGCCCGACGAGCAGCATGCATTCAATAGCGGAGCTAAGGAAATGCATGAAGGAATTAAAATTATGAACTCCTATAAATCACTTCTAGGCAAATCCCCGCCTTATCTTAGCTCATTGGTCACCATAGCAACACCCACCCGTAGTATGTGTTCATCCCCAAAGCCAACACCTCCTTTGGCCGCCATTCCTTCCAGTTCTCTGCTGGCAAATGACTGGAATGAACCTGCAAAAATCTCTGAAGCTGGAGACTCTTATCTCCTCTCCAACTTTAAGCATCAGTTTGTCAGAGCAGCTAACGATCACTGCACCTGTACACAGCCCATCTGTAATTAGCCCACCCAACTACCTCATCCCCATATTGTTATTTACATTGCTATTTAATTTGCTCATTTGCACCCCAGTATCTCTATTTGCACATTATCTTCTGCATATCTATCACTCCAGTGTTAATACTAAATTGTAATTACTTTGCACTATGACCTATTTATTGCCTTACCTCCATAACTTACTACATTTGCACACACTGGATATAGATTTTCTGTTGTATTTTTGACTTTATGTTTTGTTTTACCCCATATGTAACTCTGTGTTGTTGTTTTTATCGCACTGCTTTGCTTTATCTTGGCCAGGTCGCAGTTGTAAATGAGAACTTCTTCTCAACTGGCCTACCTGGTTAAATAAAGGTGATTTCTTTTTTTTTTTTACAAAAATAGGGAATAGGGTTCCATTGGGCTCTGGTCAGATGTAGTGCACTATATAGGGAATAGGGTTCCATTGGGCCCTGGTCAGATGTAGTGCACTATATAGGGAATAGGGTTCCATTGGGCCCTGGTCAGATGTAGTGCACTATATAGGGAATAGGGTTCCATTGGGGCCCTGGTCAGATTAGTGCACTATATAGGGAATAGGGTTCCATTGGGCTCTGGTCAGATGTAGTGCACTATATAGGGAACAGGGTTCCATTGAGCCCTGGTCAGATGTAGTGCACTATATAGGGAATAGGGTTCCATTGGGCCCTGGTCAGATGTAGTGCACTATATAGGGAATAGGGTTTCATTGGGCTTCTGGTCAGATGTAGTGCACTATATAGGGAATAGTGTTCCATTGGGTTCTGGTCAGATGTATTGCACTATATAGGGAATAGGGTTCCATTGGGCCCTGGTCAGATGTAGTGCACTATATAGGGAATAGGGTTCCATTGGGCCCTGGTCAGATGTAGTGCACTATATAGGGAATAGGGTTCCATTGGGCCCTGGTCAGATGTAGTGCACTATATAGGGAATAGGGTTCCATTGGGCTCTGGTCAGATGTAGTGCCACTATATAGGGAATAGGGTTCCATTGGGCCCTGGTCAGATGTAGTGCACTATATAGGGAATAGGGTTCCATTGGGCTCTGGTCAGATGTAGTGCACTATATAGGGAATAGGGTTCCATTGGGCCCTGGTCAGATGTAGTGCACTATATAGGGAATAGGGTTCCATTGGGCTCTGGTCAGATGTAGTGCACATATAGGGGAATAGGGTTCCATTGGGCCCTGGTCAGATGTAGTGCACTATATAGGGAATAGGGTTCCATTGGCCCTGGTCAGATGTAGGCACTATATAGGGAATAGGGTTCCATTGGGCTCTGGTCAGATGTAGTGCACTACATAGGGGAATAGGGTTCCATGGGGCCCTGGTCAGATGTAGTGCACTATATAGGGAATAGGGTTCCATTGGGCCCTGGTCAGATGCAGTGCACTATATAGGGAATAGGGTTCCATTGGGCCCTGGTCAGATGTAGTGCACTATATAGGGAATAGGGTTCCATTGGGCTCTGGTCAGATGTAGTGCACTATATAGGGAATAGGGTTCCATTGGGCCCTGGTCAGATGTAGTGCACTATATAGGGAATAGGGTTCCATTGGGCTCTGGTCAGATGTAGTGCACTATATAGGGAATAGGGTTCCATTGGGCCCTGGTCAGATGTAGTTCACTATATAGGGAATAGGGTTCCATTGGGCTCTGGTCAGATGTAGTGCACTATATAGGGAATAGGGTTCCATTGGGCTCTGGTCAGATGTAGTGCACTATATAGGGAATAGGGTTCCATTTCAAATCAAATCAAATCAAATTTTATTGGTCACATGCGCCGAATACAACAGGTGCAGACATTACAGTGAAATGCTTACTTACAGCCCTTAACCAGACGATGAGATGAGTGGTGTAGTCAGACTGCCATAGAGTTCCATGTAGTTTAATGTTTCTAATGTTCCTGGTTAAATAAAGATGAAATGAAATAAAATAAAATAAAATAAAAAGGAGAGAAAACACCTAAGACAAATGTCAAATGAAAAACATAAGTAGCAAAACAACCCGGAGCTACGCTATGAATACTTTGAAACTCTGAAACAGTGTAAACATACACTGAAACGCAAGAAATTGAATTATACCAATAAGACACTTGATGAAATTGAAAACGCAATTGACCAAAATCAATTCTGGGACATGTGGAACAATTTAAACACGACAAAGCCACAAGAATTAGCCATACAAGATTAAGGAATTTTTAAAACTTATTTTGATAATCTATATAAAAACATCCCACAAAAAGACTTTGAAATTCAGGAAAAATTGATCATCCTTGAATTAGTCATTGAAAACAACCAAAATCCATTAGATTACCCAATAACCCAACAAGAACTAAATGAAAAGCTAAAATATATCAAACCAAAGAAGGCTTGTGGTCTAGATAACATCAGAAATGAAATGCTGAAAAACCTGAGTTGCAAAATGCTGTGCTTAAATTGTTCAACATGGTACTAACTTCTGGCTGCTTTCCTGATGTCTGGAACCAGGGGCTCATCTCCCCTATCCACAAAAGTGGAGACAAATCAGACCCCAATAATTACAGGGGAATATGCATAAACAGCAAATTGGGAAATGTTTTCTGTAGCATTTTGAAATCAAGAATTCAAACCTTTCTTCAAGAAAAAAATGTCAAGTTGGCTTTCTCCCCAACTGTCACGTTCGTTGAATTCAGGATTGGACCAAGGTGCAGCGTGGAATGCATACATGTTTATTAACTTAGTAACACACGACAAAACAACAAAAGCAACGTAACGTGGCGCTTACAATGGCTACACACAAACTAGCCAAACAAGAGTCAAGATCCCACAACATAGGTAGGCAAAATGGCTACCTAAGTATGAACCCCAATCAGAGACAACGAACGACAGCTGCCTCTGATTGGGAACCAACCCGGCCAACATAGAAATATACAATCTAGATCTACACATACAGTGGGGAAAAAAAGTATTTAGTCAGCCACCAATTGTGCAAGTTCTCCCACTTAAAAAGATGAGAGAGGCCTGTCATTTTCATCATAGGTACACGTCAACTATGACAGACAAAATGAGAAAAGAAATTCCAGAAAATCACATTGTAGGATTTTTTATGAATTTATTAGCAAATGTTTTATGAATTTATTTGCAAATAATGGTGGAAAATAAGTTTTTGGTCAATAACAAAAGTTTCTCAATACTTTGTTGTATACCCTTTGTTGGCAATGACACAGGTCAAACGTTTTCTGTAAGTCTTCACAAGGTTTTCACACACTGTTGCTGGTATTTTGGCCCATTCCTCCATGCAGATCTCCTCTAGAGCAGTGATGTTTTGGGGCTGTCGCTGGGCAACACGGATTTTCAACTCCCTCCAAAGATTTTCCCTTTGCAGAAAAACAGCCCCAAAGCATGATGTTTCCACCCCCATGCTTCACAGTAGGTATGGTGTTCTTTGGATGCAACTCAGCATTCTTTGTCCTCCAAACACGACGAGTTGAGTTTTTACCAAAAAGTTATATTTTGGTTTCATCTGACCATATGACATTCTCCCAATCCTCTTCTGGATCATCCAAATGCACTCTAGCAAACTTCAGACGGGCCTGGACATGTACTGGCTTAAGCAGGGGGACACAGCAGGATTTGAGTCCCTGGCGGCGTAGTGTGTTACTGATGGTAGGCTTTGTTACTTTGGTCCCAGCTCTCTGCAGGTCATTCACTAGGTCCCCACGTGTGGTTCTGGGATTTTTGCTCACCGTTCTTGTGATCATTTTGACCCCACGGGGTGAGATCTTGCGTGGAGCCCCAGATCGAGGGAGATTATCAGTGGTGTTGTATGTCTTCCATTTCCTAATAATTGCTCCCACAGTTGATTTCTTCAAACCAAGCTGCTTACCTATTGCAGATTCAGTCTTCCCAGCCTGGTGCAGGTCTACAATTTTGTTTCTGGTGTCCTTTGACAGCTCTTTGGTCTTGGCCATAGTGGAGTTTGGAGTGTGACTGTTTGAGGTTGTGGACAGGTGTCTTTTATACTGATAACAAGTTCAAACAGGTGCCATTAATACAGGTAACGAGGGGAGGACAGAGGAGCCTCTTAAAGAAGAAGTTACAGGTCTGTGAGAGCCAGAAATCTTGCTTGTTTGTAGGTGACCAAATACTTATTTTCCACCATAATTTGCAAATAAATTCATTAAAAATCCTACAATGTGATTTTCTGGATTTTATTTTCTCAATTTGTCTGTCATAGTTGACGTGTAACTATGATGAAAATTACAGGCATCTTTTTAAGTGGGAGAACTTGCACAATTGGTGGCTGACTAAATACTTTTTTTCCCCACTGTAGATACCTAGATATTCACATGATAACCTCTAGCATTCACACCCTGACCAACCTAACTAAAGAATAACAGGCTTTCAAGGTCAGGGCGTGACACCAACCATCGCACTACTGACCATATATACACCTTACACACACTAATTAATAAACATGTCCACCAAAAAAAAAAAGGGCAAAATATTTGCTTGCTTTATTCAATTATATTTGGCACGAAGGGCTATTCTTCAAAATTCTCCAAAGTGGGCTTGGTGGTAAGGTGTATGACTTAATAAAATGTATGTACACAGAAAACAAGTGTGCAATAAAAATCAAAAACCAAAGAACATAATTATTTTCTCAACATCGAGGTGTGAGACAAGGCTGCAGTTTGAGTCCAAATCTTTTCAACATTTATATCAATGAATTAGCAGACATATTGGACCATTCTGCAGCCCCAGGACTTACACTATTTGACACAGAGGTAAAATACCTGCTATATGCTGATGACTTGGTACTTCTATCACCAACCAAAGAAGGTCTTCAGCAGAACTTTAACATTCTAGAGCAATATTGCCATAATTGGGCCCTGGCAGTAAAAAAACGAAAATCATGATTTTCCAGAAAAAACCCTGATGTCAGAAACACAAATATAAATTCACCCTGAACAACACCATAATTGATCACACAAAAAATGACTCATACCTTGGTCTGACCATATCGGGAAACTTTAATATGGCAGTGAATGCACTCAAAGAAAAAGCCTGCAGAGCATTGTATGCAATAAAAATGAAATTATTCAAAATCAACATCCCAATTAGAATTTGGACCAAAATATTTGACAGTGTAATCCTACCAATAGCTCTTTACAGAAGTGAGGTTTGGGGGCCACTCATTAAACTGGACTTTAAAATGTGGGACAAACATCCAATTGAAGCCCTACATACAGAATTCTGTCTGAAAATTCTACAAGTCCAAAGAAATACACCAACTAATGCATGTAGGGCAGAATTGGGCCGCTTTCCAGTAGTAATGAAAATACAGAAAAGATCATTAAAATTTTGGCTACATCTAAATTCAAGTCCAAATTCAAGTCTCTCTGAGTGAAGAGAGAGAGAGAGAGAGAGTAGAGAGAGAGAGAGAGAGAGAGGGAGAGAGAGAGAGAGAGAGAAAGAGAGAGAGAGAGAGAGAGAGAGAGAGAGAGAGAGAGAGAGAGGGGGGGGGGGGGGGAGAGAGACAGAGAAAGAGAGAGACCGAGAGAGAAAGAGAGAGAGAGAGAGAGAGAGAGAGGAGAGGCGAGAGAGAGAGAGAGAGAGAGAGAGAGAGAGAGAGAGAGAGAGAGAGAGAGACAGGAGAGGCGAGAGAGAGAGATAGAGCGAGAGAGAAAGACTTTCTCTGGAAAGTAAACTACTGTGGAAACAGGATGACATCAGGAGTCCGTCTCTCTCTCAGAGGAGACAGGCCTGGAAACATAGAACTTTAATGAGATTCTACAATCTACAAGGGGGTGAGAGAGAGAGAAAACAAGTGCCGGAGTGCTCTGAGTTGGCAGCATAAAACTCAGATTTATGAACTTCATTAAACCACATTTCTGTTGATTTATTGGGGCCTGTGGTGTTTACCCCATATGGAAAAAATAAGATATAAAAAATCTCACCAAAATAAGTAGGTTGCAGAGCGTGTTTTTAACAATATGTAAGGGTGTTATTTCTCCCGTGCCTCCTGGCTATAGGCCTAGTTGTAATATCTGGAAGGTTGCAACCGTGGCTGTGCTCTTTGGAACAGGTGGTCTCTGGTTGTCTTGGTGCTGGCATGGTGCTGGCATGGTACTGGCATGGTACTGGCTGGCATGGGTTGGTAGCCAGACTCCCAAACTGTCCACTTGAAACCTCCCCAGGACGGCTGGATTGTGAAATGGCTCCCGTGGCCATTTAAAGCGTTGGATGCCGAGGGAAGAAGCACAGCAAGCTATCAGAATTATGACTGGAAAGACGAGATATTCTGACAAGACACCAGAAGTCTATAAAAGTTGTAGTGTAAATTAAAACCGTTCTTTATAAATGTGTGCAGCTTGAGTTTGAGAGACTTGTCAGCATTTTATAAAGTGCCTCTCTTCACTTCTATTCTCAATCTTAATATAGTTTGTGTTTGTGTTTTTGTTTGGTTTTACTATACTTGTGTGGACCAGAAGTCCTCAAAAGGATAGTCAATCCAGGAAAATGTGGACAAGTGGGGACATTTCGCAAGGTCCCCACAAGGAAAAAGGCGATTTTAGGCTTTAGGGTTACAATCAGGGTTACAATTAAGATTAGCGTTAGGGATTAGAGATTAGGGATTAGGGGTTAGGGGTTAGGGGTTATGGAAAATAGGACTTTGAATGAGAATACATTTGTTGGTCCCTATAAGGATAGTAAAACAAACATGTGTGTGTGTGTGTGTGTGTGTGTGTGTGTGTGTGTGTGTGTGTGTGTGTGTGTGTGTGTGTGTGACATAATTATGCTGTGAGATTCCTACCCCATGCCTGAGCCATGCTGGGCCCCATGGCAGTAGTATGGGTCATAAGGGTTTAAGGTTTACCCTAACCCTAACCCTACCCCATGCCTGAGCCATGCTGGGCCCCATGGCAGTAGTATGGGTCATAAGGGTTTAAGTGGGTGGACGCCCTGGTGAAGACAACCTGTTTTCATTTAAGCCCTGCATTGCGGCAGCCTGTCTGTTACATGTTGTTGGTCTGGGGAGAGAGAAGTCTTACCCAGCTGGGGACAGATCCACCCTTGGCCTCTCTCTCACACACACTCACTCACTCACGCACACACACACACACACACACACACACACACACACAAACACACAGGCACAAACCACACAGGCACAAACACACACACACACACACACACACACACACACACACCACACACACACACGCACACACACACAGACTTGTACATCTAACCTTGTGGGGACACACAATTCAGTCCCATTCAAAATACTATTTTCCCTAACCCCTAACCCCTAACCCTTACCCTAATCCTAAACCTAACCCTAACCTTAACCCAAAAACCTAACCTTAACCCTAATCCTAACCCTAACCCGAAAACTAACCCTAACCCTAATCCTAACCCTAACCTTAACCCTAACCCGAAAACTAACCCTAACCCTAATCCTAACCCTAACCCTAACCCTAACCTTAACCCAAAAACCTAACCTTAACCCTAATCCTAACCTTAACCCTAATCCTAACCCTAACCCTAACCCTAACCCTAACCCTAACCCTAATCCTAACCCTAATCCTAACCCTAACCTTAACCCTAACCCGAAAACTAACCCTAGCTCCTAACCCTAACCTTAACCCTAAACCCCCTAGAAATAGCATTTTACCTTTTGGGTACCAACAAAATGTCCCCATTTGGTCAAATTTTTGTTTGTTTACTATTCTGGTCCCCACAAGTATAGTTAAACACGTCCACAAACACACACACACACACACACACACACACACACACACCTCTCGTCTTAAGTCTCTCCACTGTGTGACTAACAGGTTTCATGGGAGGCTGTTTCTATAGCCCACATGTTCTATAACTCATATACAGTGGCAAGAAAAAGTATGTGAACCCTTTGGAATTAGCTGGAATTCTGCGTAAATTGATCAGAAAATTTGATCTGATCTTCATCTAAGCCACAACAATAGAGAAGCACAGTCTGCTTAAACTGGTAACACACAAACAATTATACGTTTCCATGTCTTTATTGAACACACCGTGTAAACATTCACAGTGCAGGGTGGGGAAAGTATGTGAACCCTTGGATTTAATAACTGTTTGACCCTCCTTTGGCAGCAATAACCTCAACCAAACGTTTTCTGTAGTTGCGGATCAGACCTGAACAATGGTCAGGAGAGATTTTGGACCATTCCTCTTTACAAAACTGTTTCAGTTCAGCAATATTCTTGTGATGACTGGTGTGAACCGCTCTCTCGAGGTCATGCCACAGCATCTCCATCGGGTTGGGGTCAGAACTCTGACTGGGCCAGGAGGTCGGGACTCTGACTGGGCCAGGAGGTCAGGAGGTCGGGACTCTGACCGGGCCAGGAGGTCAGGACTCTGACCGGGCCAGGAGGTCGGGACTCTGACCGGGCCAGGAGGTCGGGACTCTGACCGGGCCAGGAGGTCGGGACTCTGACTGGGCCAGGAGGTCGGGACTCTGACTGGGCCAGGAGGTCGGGACTCTGACTGGGCCAGGAGGTCGGGACTCTGACTGGGCCAGGAGGTCGGGACTCTGACTGGGCCAGGAGGTCGGGACTCTGACTGGGCCAGGAGGTCGGGACTCTGACTGGGCCAGGAGGTCGGGACTCTGACTGGGCCAGGAGGTCGGGACGGGACTCTGACTGGGCCAGGAGGTCGGGGACTCTGACTGGGCCAGGAGGTCGGGACTCTGACTCTGACTGGGCCAGGAGGTCGGGACTCTGACTGGGCCAGGAGGTCAGGGACTCTGACTGGGCCAGGAGGTCGGGACTCTGACTGGGCCAGGAGGTCGGGACTCTGACTCTGAATGGGCCAGGAGGTCGGGACTCTGACTGGGCCAGGAGGTCAGGGACTCTGACTGGGCCAGGAGGTCGGGACTCTGACTGGGCCAGGAGGTCGGGACTCTGACTGGGCCGCTCCAGAAGGCGTAGTTTCTTCTGTTGAAGCCATTCTGTTGTTGATTTACTTTTGTGTTTTGGGTCGTTGTCCTGTTGCATCACCCAACTTCTGTTGAGCTTCACTTTGGCGGACAGATAGCCTTACATTCTCCTGCAGAATGTCTTGATTAACTTGGGAATTAATTTTTCCGTCGATGATAGCAAGCTGTCCAGGCCCTGAGGCAACAAAGCAGCCCCAAACCATGATGCTCCCTCCACCATACTTTACAGTTGGGATCAGGTTTTGATGTTGGTGTGCTGTGCCTTTTTTTCTCCACACATAGTGTTGTGTGTTCCTTCCTTCCAAACAACTCAACTTTAGTTTCATCTGTCCACAGAATATTTTGCCAGTAGCGCTGTGGAACATCCAGCTGCTCTTTTGCGAACTTCAGACGTGCAGCAATGTTTTTTTTGGACAGCAATGGCTTCTTTCCGTGGTGTCCTCCCATGAACACCATTCTTGTTTAGTGTTTTACGTATCGTAGACTCGTCAACAGAGATGTTAGCATGTTCCAGAGATTTCTGTAAGTCTTTAGCTGGCACTCTAGGATTCTTCTTAACCTCGTTGAGCGTTCTGCGCTGTGCTCTTGCAGTCATCTCTGCAGGACGGCCACTCCTAGGGAGAGTAGCAACAGTGCTGAACTTTTGTCTTACCGTGGACTGATGAACATCAAGGCTTTTTAGAGATACTTTTGTAACCCTTTCCAGCTTTATGCAAGTCAACAATTCTTAATCTTAGGTCCTCTGAAATCTCGTTTGCTCGAGGAATGGTTCACATCAGGCAATGCTTCTTGTGAACAGCAAACTCAGATCAGATCAAATTTTATGACCAATTAATGCAGAAATCCAGGTAATTCCAAAGGGTTCACATACTTTTTCTTGTATATACAGTACCAGCAAAAGTTTGGACACACCTACTCATTCAAGGGTTTTTCTTTATTTTGACTATTTTCTACATTGTAGAATAATAGTGAAGACATCAAAACTATGAAATAACACATATGGAAGTTTACATACACCTTAGCCAAATACAAAAATGTTCTATAGGATTGAGGTCAGGGCTTTGTGATGGCCACTCCAATACATTTTTACATTGACATTTTAGTCATTTAGCAGATGCTCTTATCCAGAGCGACTTACAGTTAGTGAGTGCATTCTTTATTTTTTTATTTTTTTATTTTTTTTCATACTGGCCCCCTGTGGGAATCGAACCCACAACCCTGGCGTTGCAAATGCCATGCTCTACCAACTGACCTACATACTTTGACTTTGTTGTCCTTAAGCCATTTTGCCACAACTTTGGAAGTATGCTTGGGGTCATTGTCCATTTGGAAGACCCATTTGCGACCAAGCTTTAACTTCCTGACTGATGTCTTGAGATGTTGTTTCAATATATCCACATAATTGTCCTTCCTCATGATGCCATCTATTTTGTGAAGTGCACCAGTCCCTCCTTCATCAAAGCACCCCCACAGCATGATGCTGCCACCCCCGTGCTTCATGGTTGGGATGGTGTTCTTCGGCTTGCAAGTACCCCCTTTTTCCTACAAACATAATGATGGTCATTATGGCCATTTTTGTTTCATCAGACCAGAGGACATTTCTCCAAAAGTACAATCTTTGTCCCCATGTGCAGTTGCAAACCGTAGTCTGGCTTTTCTATGGAGGTTTTGGAGCAGTGGCTTCTTCCTTGCTGAGCGGCCTTTCCGGTTATGTCGATATAGGACTCGTTTTACTGTGGATATAGATACTTTTGTACCTGTTTCCTCCAGCATCTTCACAAGGTCCTTTGCTGTTGTTCTGGGATTGATTTGAAGGTAGGCCTTGAAATACATCCACAGGTACACCTCCAATTGACTCAAATGATGTCAATTAGCCTATCAGAAGCTTCTAAAGCCATGACATCATTTTCTGGAATATTCCAAGCTGTTTAAAGGCACAGTCAATTTAGTGTATGTAAACTTCTGACCCACTGGAATTGTGATACAGTGAATTATAAGTGAAATAATCTGTCTGTAAACGATTGTTGGAAAAATAACTTGTGTCATGCACAAAGTAGATGTCCTAACCGACTTGCCAAAACTATAGTTTGTTAACAAGACATTTGTGGAGTGGTTGAAAAAATAGTTTTAATGACTTCAACCTAAGTGTATGTAAACTTCCGACTTCAACTGTATATATATATATATATATATATAAATATATATATATACACTAAATGACCAAAAGTATGTGGACACCTGCTCATCGAACATCTCATTCCAACATCATGGGCATTAATATGGAGTTGGTCCCCCCTTTGCTGCTATAACAGCCTCCACTCTTCTGGGAAGGCTTTCCACTAGATGTTGGAACATTACTGCGGGGACTTTTTTCCATTCAGCCACAAGAGCATTAGTGAGGTCGGGCACTGATGTTGGGCGATTAGGTCTGGCTCGCAGTCGGCGTTCCAATTCATCCCAAAGGTGTTCGATGGGGTTGAGGTCAGGGCTCTGTGCAGTCCAGTCAAGTTCTTCCACACTGATCTCGACAAATCATTTCTGTATGGATCTCGCTTTGTGCACGGGGGCATTGTCATGCCGAAACAGGAAAGGGCCTTCCCCAAACTGTTGCCACAAAGTTGGAAGAACAGAATCGTCTAAATGTCATTGTATGCTGTAGCATTAAGATTTCCCTTCACTGGAACTAAGGGGCCTAGCCCGTACCATGAAAAACAGCCCTAGCCCCTCCTCCACCAAACTTTACAGTTGGCACTATGCATTGGGGCATCTGCCAAACCCAGATTTGTACGTCAGACTGCCAGATGGTGAAGCCTGATTCATCACTCCAGAAAACGTGTTTCCACTACTCCAGAGTCCAATTGAATCGAGTTTTACACCACTCCAGCCGACGCATGGCATTTCTCATGGTGATCTTAGGCTTGTGTGCGGCTGCTCGGCCATGGAAACCCATTTAATGAAGC